>PVIY010058846.1:0-12307 GCA_004026745.1 Myrmecophaga tridactyla | reverse complement strand
GTACATGAAGCTCATCTGTTGCTGATTACATCTGCAGTCAGCTAGGAGGTGTGCCTGCTATAATGAATGACGTTTGAGTTAATTGGCTGGTGCTTAAATGAGAGAGCTCAATGTTGCACAGCCTAAGCTGGTCTGCATACCTCATCTCAGCACTCGCAGCTCAGCCCAGGCCTCTGGAGATGCAGAAAGAAAACACTCCAGGGAAAGTTGCTGGAACCCAGAGGCCTGGAGAGAAGGCCAGCAGAGACCATCCTGTGCCTTCCCACGTAAGAAAGAACCTCAGTGGAAAGTTAGCTGCCTTTCCTCTGAAGAACTAACAAAATAAATCCCCTTTTATTAAAAACCAATCCGTGTCTGGTGTGTTGCATTCCAGCAGCTAGCAAACTAGAACAGTGGGGAAGAGGCAGAAGAAGGGGGAGGGGTGAGGATTCTGGAGGGGGGTTGTAAGGAGGAGGATGGTCGACTGGGTTGAAGGAGTTGGTGGGAGAGGGAGAGGAGGGAGAAGTAGTTGGAGGGCTTGGTTTTTCTGAAGAGGGAGAAGGAGTGGGAGGTTTCGATTTTTCATTGAGGAGGAGGATTTTGTAGGCAGTTAATGAAGAACGGAGTGAGGGCTCAGCACAGAGAATTTAAAAGGCTTGGTCATAGGGTACCTCATCCCACTTTGTAGATTGCCACAGGAAGTTATTAAGGTCAGTAAGAATTTTAAAACTAAAAGTACCATTTCCTGGCCTAAGGAAGGAGAGGGTGAGAAAGTGGGAAAGAGCAAGAATACTCTGTGGGAATATTCTTTGGGGTCACAATTCAGGGTGGAGACTGGATCTCTGAGGGGCAGAGGTGGATGTCCTCACATCTGCATGACAGAGAGAGAGAGAGAGAGAGAGAGAGAGAGAGAGAGAGAAAGAGAGAGTCAACGAAAGGTTTCTAGGGGTCCCCAAAATCCACTGGGACTAGGAGTGGAGCAATGATAGCTAATGAGCCCTACCAACCATGGCAAAAACAGGGACCGGGTCCATACATTTCCACTGGGGGCCAAGAAGGTCTGAAATAGTTATGCTCATGTAGGAGGTTCCAACTGAGCACTCAGATTTGAAGGAGAGAGAGAGTAGGGCCTGTAGGGCCCAAAATGGAAACTCCATGTGCACCTGAGCAGCCCGGAAGTATCCCACTAAAGCATTCCTATGACACCCACAAATATTCCTCAGCCTTACTTATATAAAAGAAGATTGGTGTTGGGCAAATGAAGCAGTGAAGTGAAAAGAGGGGTGCTCAAGCCAAAATGGTGAGAATGAGGATATAACAAGTTTCAGCCCAACACAAATAACCACACAGCGAGCTAGGTATAGAAGGTGTTTATTGCAAGGGGAAGAGGTGGAAAGGGTAAGGTAACACTTTCTTCAAGAGGCTGAAGGAAATGTTTTCCTGTGTGGTGATGTGAAGTGATAAGAAGAGGGGGAGGAGCTCGAGCTAGGGGTGAATTAGTCATAGACATTTAAATGCTGTGGATGTGAGCTGACATCACATTGAGATGGTTTGAGCTTGGAAACCTGAACAACTTGTCAATTCGGGAATGGAGTGACTGGGAGGTCCCTGTCGCCCCAAGGGGCTAGAAACTTAAACCTCAGTCTAATCTCCATTCCCGGGTTTCAGCACAATTATGTTAGAAACGGAGTCGTTAAGGAATCTAAGCAGGACAGTAAGTTAAAGTTTAACGGTTTTTTGAAGGGAAAGAAAGCAGAAAAAGATAGCTGTTTAGGTTATATGAACAGTATTTTTTAAAAATTCTGAATAACAAACCATAAATTGAAAAAAAGGGGGGGTTAATAAAACAAGCAACCAAGTAAATGGCCAAGAAGACATTTCTCCTTTGGTTCCAACTCTTTCTCTACCACATAACAAAGTAAAAATAAAAATTTAATAAGATCTGATAAGAAGACTAAAATAGAATAAAGAGGGCTATTTGAAATATGGATTCATTCCATTATTGTTAGAGATGAGAGCTCTCAAACTTAAAAATGCTTCAAATTTTAATTTACCAAAAGCAAACATTTCAAATTTGTTAACCTTTACTGATGGAAATTTGCAGTCAATAATATGCTAATTACAGACATTAAAAAGAAAAACATGAGCCATTACTTCAATATAAAAGTGACATTGTAATAGCAAGAAATTAGTTGCTTTTCAAAAGAAATATGTGCTATGGAGGAAGCATTTTGAAATTGGATATTTGAAAATATTTTAATCATACGTCAATTTATACAGGCTTTCACATCTGCACTCTAAAAAAATTGGATATGTAAGTTAAGCAGTTTTAAAATCTTCCATATAAATGTGTTGAATTTATTTTATATATATATATAATGAATATGGCTAAGTTACAGTGCAAGAACAATTTGTTGACATCAGGGAGAAAGTATTCTTACAACCTGAATTTCAGCGAAGAAGTTTGTAATTGGCAAAGAGGATTGGAAAGTTGGGATCATGATTTAATAAGGGCAGCTATTAGGATGCTATTTAGCTTTGTAAACACCTTTTTGGTAATCTTTTTTTGTATAAACAACATCAAAACCAAGAAGCAAATTAAAAGGACCCAGGACCAGACCGTGGAATTGTTATATCACTATATGTTACATCAAAATTTAAAAGTTCTTAATTATGCTAATATAATTACCAATCAGAATTGTCTTCATAAAAGAAACTATGCAACCAGAAATGTAAATAAAAATCTTCTTCTCTTATATTGGAGTTGGAAAAAATAGCACGTATTTACAACCCTACTTATTTTCTTTCCTAAATGGATAGATAGATAAGTAGATAAATGGATGGATGGATGAATGAATGTATGTATGTACATATGCATATTTTATCTTTTTCCATTAAAAAGGCCTAGAAAATATAATAATCCAGTGGCAATGAACATTCTAAATGTGTAGATTGTGACTTCTAAATTCTGAAAAGAATTGAGGCTTTTTGAAGGAATGCTGATTCCAGGTCTGGAATAGAATATGTGTAAAATGACTCTGAGCCTTCCTGTTGAAGCAACAGCAAAGAACCTATCAAAAACTAATAGATTTGATGAAAAAAACATATAATCCAAATATATAAATAACACACAAATATGTAGAAAATATATAAAAATCCATGAGTTCATGATGACACTAAATTATCAAAAATCAAAAAAGTCACACACCATTAAATACTATAAGGGCACAACTCAATTTTTCTGAAAAATTAATAACAAAAGGGACATCATCAAGCACTTGTCCTGTCTTTCCTACCTGAAATGTATTTCAGGGTAACCAATAGTTGACAAGTGAAATTCTATTTTAAAGAAGAATTCTAGTTAGTAAATGCAGACAGAATGATAGAATTAGGAATGATCTTTAATGGATGCTAAAATCCTTAGGAAAAATGGTTCTTTATAACAGGTGGATAACTCACAGCACATGAACCTAAAGATCAATTTTTAAATAACTAAAAGTGGATCAACCAGATATTATGTGCTTTCTGGTATAATTCAGTAGGAAAGACACAGTTTATGGATATAACTACTGGTTCAAGGAAATAAGGGGGCTAGAGGAACAAATTAAAAAAAAAAAAACATTAAAAAGCAATCACCCAAATCCCAAACGGTACATTCTACAGGACAAATATTTAGTTAGTTAGACATAACTAAATGTTACATGTGCCTTGCTTGGATCCTGATTTGGACACGGTAGCTCTAAAATAAGTTCTTGAGACAATTAAGGAACTTTGAAATGAACTGATATTAAATGACGTTAAAGAATTATTGTTAATTTTAGGTCTGATAATGGCATTGTAGCTATGTTAAAAGTCGTTTAGAGATAGAAGATGTATTTTGAAAAATGTACAGGCAAAAAGATATAATGTCTGGGGTGCACGGATAGTTCAGTGGTTGAATGCTCGCCTTTCACGTGGGAGACCCAGGTTTGATTATTGGACCATGCGCTCCACCCCCAACAACAAAAAAATATACAAAAAGATATAATGTCTGGTGCTTGCTTTAAAATACTCTAATCCCACCTATCAAAAATAGGGGGAGATGGGTGTCTTAGTTTTGCTAAGCTGCTGAAAGCAATATACCATGAAATGTGTTGGCTTTTAACAATAGGAATTTATTAGCACACAAGCTTGCAATTTTGAGGCTGTGAAAATGTCCAAATCAAGGCAATATCAAGATGAAATTTTCTTCCTGAGGACTGGCTGCCCACAATCCTGAATTCATCTGTCACATAGGAAGGCACGTGGTGACATCTGCTGGTCTCTCCCTTCTCTTCTGGGTTTCCTTGCTTTCAGTTTCTTGCATCCATGGCTTTCCCTCTTGTTTGAATTTCATTGTCATATAAAGGATGCCAGTAAGAAGATTAATTCCTACCCTGGGCCACACTTTAACTGAAGTAATCTCATCAAAAGGTCTTACTTACAATATGTTTACACCCACAGGAATGGATTAGCTTTAAGAACATGATTTTCTGGGGTACACACAATTCTAAACCACCACAATGGGTAAATGAAACAAAATTGATGAAATGTCATTAATTTTAAAAGTCTGTGGATGGTTACCTGAGAGGCAATTATACTATTGTCTCTAGTTTTTATATTTGAAATATTCCATGATAAAAATTTGAATTATAATAATGCTTTTACTAAAGTAATTTATTATTACTATTATTATTATTTTAGTGGGAGAAAAATGTTTGCATTACTATTATACAAATACTATTTAAATTTTTATTTCTTCTTTAGTTGTTGAAATTTTGTGTTATTTAAGATGCATAATGGATAGATAAGTTGAGTAGAAATGCAAGTGATTAAAAATTAATAAGCATATTGGGGTATAAGCTCAAAATCTTTTTACTAATAGCATTATGTAATTAAGGAAGTTTGGGGATCACTGCTTTAAAGAGGGGCAGTATTTTACACAGGTCTCTCTTCCATTTCTCTAATCATTCCGTTTTGATTGCTTTCCTGACTTCTTGCTCCTTCTTCCCCATAACTCTACCTTGCCTTGCCTTATGCTTCTCTCACTGGCCCTTTTGACATTACTTGAATATGTGTCTCTATTTTCTCAGCCTCTATTTACTTCTCAACATCCATTCTCTTGACATTAACTATTATTTTTTTTTGCAGCATACCCCTAATTACAATGTCGAGTCTCATTTTCTCCATATCCTGGAATCCAAACTCTAGTACTGTACCTTCAGCCGCGTGGTCTTCCAACACGGACCACTGCTCAACATTGAAACCCCATGCGTTCTGACACAAAGAATCAAAGACTTAGAATTAACCATCCCTCAGCTCATTTCTTCAGCCCCATCCTGCTCATTCTCACTGCCATAACCAGAACGGTGGCTTTCATTGCCCCCTTTTATAGCAGTGCTGAAACAGCTCAAAGTAGCCTCCATTTTTTCTGTTTTCATTCCATCTACATATCACAGCAGCACTAATATTTATGAAACACCCCTCTCATCATACCACATTTCTGACCAAAAATTTTCAAGGGCACCATTCCTACCACATCACATCTTAAGTCTTTTGTTTGGTCTTCAAATCCATCTGTTATTTAGTAGCACCTTAATGCAAGCCCACAAGTAACTTTGACCCAGGGCACTTTCCTTTGAACTCATTCTTTTTCTCTGTACCCCTGTTTCTCCTATTCTCCTCACTTGTAATACTCCTCTCTTTCTTCACTATTATTCAATCTTTGCCCATCATCAAAGGCCCCAGTTCACCTCCTGCATGAAACCTTCCCTGAATGATACTAGCTCCTGGTTATCTACTTCTTTGCCAAAATACTAGCATTTATTCTTTGTGCAATCAATTTTGAGATTAATATGTATAAAACTATAACTTGTATTAATCTTTAATTTTATCATATTTATTCTTGGTCATCCTAAACTTTTATACCTATGAATACCAAGGTTGAGTAGGATATGGGACAGCAAAAATAAAAATTTAAAAACTTTGGAATGGGAAGTTTATAAGACATCAGAGGCTGAGTTATCTAAACATTTTTATAAGTACTCTTTTCACTGCAAGCAACAGAAATCAAACTGAAACTGTCTTTTGGAAAAGATGGAAATTTATTCATGTCACTGGGAAACCCTGGAGTAGATCTTGCTTCAGTCATGGCTAGATACAGGAGCATTCAACCTTTCTCTGTATCTTGGGTTCATCTTCAGCCAGGCTTTCCCCACATGCCAGAAAAGATAACTACTGGTAGCACAAGTCAGTCTTTAGGGTTCAAAATCCAAATGGAAGAAAGATCTTCTCTTCTAGTCTTCAGGGAAGACTCTTATTGCCTGTGTCTGGTCACAAGCCTGCTTCTGTATGTACTAGTCACCGGGTCAGGATGCTGGAATTGTCTAATTGTCCAGCATGGATCAAGTACCCACAAGTAAATATTTAGAGGGGAGTATTGTTGAGAGAAGAGAAAGCTTCTTATTAACATTTTTTTGTCTTCCAATCACATCATAGAGACAGCCATCAATCATACCTATTCATAGAACAGCTGTGTCCATGCATAATACAAATTCATTTATAATTTAGGAAACAACTTCTAAGTATGATATCACTAGGGCCAGTGTTCTTTATCTTAATAATATTTTTTTTTCAAATAACATAAGGGAAAAGGAGATGGAAAGAGAATAGAGGCTTGACACATAAGCCAGCTGCCTTTCACCACTGGATTATTGTGATTGTAAGAGTAAGGGGGAGGTACAGGTAGAGATTATTCTGTGACTGCTTAGGCTGCTTCTTCACTTGGGACGTTTGCATTCCATAGTGATGGGTCATTATTCACAGGGATGTCAAGGGTTCTACTTATGTTTTCTGAATATGCCTTTATGTTCATTTGTGGCTCCACAAAAGGTTAGACCTGATTTTTTTCTTCAGTTTTAAATCCCCCCCTTAGCTTATTCTGTGCCTTCTTAGGAAGCTTAAAAGGAAACACACTAAGAACTTATTCAATATGAATATTCAGGCACTGCAATATAAACAGAAAGTTAAAACACTAATTTGAAATTATTGGAAGTATGAATTCCAAAGTCATAATTTCAGTTTATTTTCTCTGTTATGTGGAATAAACCTCAATTTCTTCATGTGAAAAATGATTATAGTCATATTTGCCAGATATGTTAATAAAAAATAAAGAAAAAGATATATAATTTTAATGTAAAATATGCAGGAAATATTTGAACATAATTGGAATCCTGAACAAATTTCATGTTCCTTTATGTAGCATTTCAAAGTTTAATAGAATAACTTGGGTTTAATTATTATATTTTTCTTAGTTTACTAGACAAGTGAGGGCTGCCTTAGCATTAATCACGGCTAATAAGTAGAATAAATAAAAATATTCTTCCCAAAAGGCATAGTTGTAAAAATCCAGAGGAATTTTCCCTTATAAAAACTATGAAAAACAAAAGCTGTTCTGTCCTGCCAAATCTTAAAGTTGCAGTTTCTAAGACTGATTTTCTTAAAAGAGCTCAGAGTTTCTCTTTCACAAGGTGATGCATTTCCTATTTGCAATTTGATCTTTAAAAATAGCTCCACCTTTAAATATCAGGATCTAATTGTACTTCCTGCTCAAATGTAAGCATTATTCACAGCTCTTTTAAATTGCTCCTTCCCCTTGTTCTTATCACACTTCTAAGATGCAGAAAGTCATCTAAACATTACTCCATCCATGTGATTAAGGGGTTCTCTAGGTCACAGTTTTACTGTAGTCTAAGTACTTGTACCCGTTGACATGACCCCAATATAAAGCAAGGAAACCTGGTATAGTCATGACTGTATCTTTCAGTTTCAGGTTCATGGGTCATGAGGGACTGAAATCACTTTTCCCATGACCTTGTAATTTAAGGAAATGAAGCCTAAAGTTTAATTCTGGTGTCTGACCTTATGATATTTTCATTTTCTTTCTGTTTTTAGATTAGGTTATAGCTCAAATCTCAATCAAAGCTGTTGCCCTTAGATCTTGGAAAGGACATGGTGAATGGTATATAAGGACAGAAGACATAAAGCCTCACTCTTTTAATCAAAATGATGGTTATGGGATGGGAACTGTCATCAATAAAAATTAATTAATTACTTATGAAAATAGTACAATGAGAAGGGGATATCTTACCCACTGTATATAGATTTCTGCATATTCTATTCATAAACAACACAAGCAATAAATATAACTTTTTCTTCAAGGTTTTAAGGGGTTAAGAAAAAAATAAAGGGCTATTAATATAAACATCTCCACTCTTCCACATCCATCAGTAACCTATTACAAAAATAAATAAATAACAGTTGACTTTGGCCTCTGTGTTCAATACAAACATTCACTCTATCTCATGGCTGGCAAGTGACTAGACTCCATCCTCTCCAGAAAGAATCAACCAGAGTACAAGTTAACTGGATAGGAAGTTTTTAAGAGATAAGTTTCTAGGGCTGACAAATGAGCAGCCCAGGACAATAGAAAACTCTAAGATTTTAGTCATCTGGCACGTAGCATTTAGGATTCTTTTTCTCCTTGTTTTCCTGTGTGTCTAGCCAGCTATCAGATTGAACATTTCTAAGGATGCTATCTTTTCTCCCCAGAACTGACTCCTTATCTAATTTCTGCTTCTCTGCACACCAACAGGCTGAGGTTTTGGCATTAGAATTGTTCTCCTCAAAGCAAAGCCAACCACTGCATGCTAGGCATTTGATTAATACATTTTGTACACCTAATAATATGTTGTTCCCTCTGCACAGATGTATAAAGCTAAAAAAAAGCATTATCATAACATCTTCTAGCTTAGCTATTTTAAGGCAGCTGTACTCCCATATTACAAAGCCTTGTTATTTATACCATCATGCATATGGAGACTCATTCCTAATGTGAGATTTAAACCCAATGTACACAGAAGGCAAAAATACAAGCCCAGAACTTGAATATACACTTATCCTGGCTTGTTTCTCTTCCTTGGATATAAGCCAAGTTTATTAATGATTTTTAAGTCAGAAAGAAAACCATTTTAATATGATAAAATATATAAGGAATCCACACTAACAAAAAAGCAGCCAATCTCAACCCAGAACGTGAATCTCCTGGGCCATAGCAGCTGGGGATAGACTAAAGGGCTGGGAGTAATAAACCTGGGGTTGTCACAGCTTACGTGTGTGAATGGTTGTGTTCCATAGTTGAGCCTCATTTTCCACAAATGCACAATGGACCAGAGCTCTTTATTGGCATCTTGGAAAAAAATCATGATAACCTCTAAATTTATGTTCAAGCATTCTGTAGTAAAATTGTTTTAATTTTCAAGAATGCTCCAACAGATACCATGAAATGGGTTGGCTTAAACAATGGGAATTTATTAGCTTACAATTTTCAGGGTGAGAAAAAAGTCCAAATCAAGATATCATTAGAGCAATGCCTTCTCCCCAAGGACTGTGGCATTCTGGGGTTGGCTGCTAGAGATCTTGGTTTTTAGATTGCCATGTGTCAATGCACTTGAGTTCCATTGATTTCAGCTTCTAGCTGCTCCGTCTGTGGCTTTCTCTCTCTGTCTGAATTTCACTCTGCTTATGAAAGGTTCCAGTAATAGTGTTAAGGCCCAGCCTGATTGGGTGGGCTATACCGTAACTGAAATAACCACATCAAAAGGTCATTACCTACAGGAATAGATTAAATTTAAGCACATGTTTTTCTGGGATACATACAGCTCCAAACCACCATGAAATAATGGGGAATAAAGCATTTATTTGACTCTCCAGATTATATGAATAATTTCTTTTACAAATGAATTAGATATATTACCATTCTTCTGTTTGCCATTGGGATTACTGGTGTTTTATTTCCACAAACCCAACATTACCAAAAGTATCAATGTTTTCATTCTCTATGTTTCCAGAAAGTACAAAATAGACAGAGGTATTATTATTCCAGTGATCAAAGACAGAAAACAAATGGTCTCCAGAGCAAGTTACATGGCAAAAAGACAACCAAAAAGAATGTCCGTTCTTTGAAATGGGCCCTTGGCTAAGGGAGGAGGCATAACTAGTGGTTAAAAACCCAGACCTTATCAGAGTGTGTGACCTGATAGGTCACAGATGGTCCCCAGGAGGACAAGGAAGGGGAACGCAGTGCAAATATTGCTCATAAGTTCTTCCTTCACCTAGAACCCAGGAAATTCTCATAACCTTTGTGGGTCTGGAGCCTTATAATGGTGAACAAACCATAGAAAATTCCCTGTCTCATGTCAGAAATTTACTCTAGGGTTCATGACCCAGCTACAAAGGATTTTGGTCCTAAACGTCGTATACAACCTAATCCCTATTCTCTGCACCATTCTCTAGACCATCTCCTAATCTCTGTTCTCCAGACCACTATCAAAAGCTCAAGTAAAGATCTCCATCACCTAACACTGAAGTTAAAATTTAACTTTTAACTGAAAGGGCACTATTATGAATTGAATCATGTCCCCTACAAAGACATGTTCAAGCCCATGTGAACACAGCCCCAATCCTGTGAATAAAGTCATTTATAGATAGGCTCTTTGAAGATTCTATTAGTTAAAGTAAGGGCAAACAGAATCAGTATGGGCCTTAACCCAATATGACTACAGTCTGCATAAGCAGAAGAAATTTGAACATAGTCAGTAGTAAGAGACAGAATGAGGTAGAGACTGATTATAGATTGCCAGCAAGCCACCACCAGAAGACTACATTTGGATAAAGCATGACCATGCCAACACCTTGGCTTTGGATTTCTAGGTTCTGAAACCATGAGACAATTAATTCTTATGTTCTTAAGCCAACTAGTTGGTTGGTGTTTGTTATAGCAGGCCTAGCAAAACTAAGGCAGGTACTTATTACACAGGAATAGGTGTCAGCCAAGTTAAACTCTGGCCCATAGGGTCTTGGCAGTCAGATAAGGTCTCCCTTTCTCTACTCTCTTCTTGCCATTGGTTCAGTCACCCACCATTTGTTCTTACCCCATCACCTACTCCCAAATTGCACCAGTTCAGAGGCTGGTGTTCTGACAGTGAGGAGACAGTCAGCTCTATGTTCCAGATCTAAGGGACTCCAACAGTTTGTTTGGGGTTACATTCATGGCTTATGAAGCACTGGAAGGCTGCCACAGACCTCTTTTTCACTACTGAGTCAAGCATGTGCTATATTCCAATTGCTCCTGCAATCACTGGGAGGAAGTCGAGAGGAGGGGCACTGTCTAGATGGCTGGACCTGAGGAAGCCAGAAAGTCAGGCTGGCCTGCCTTTGAAACATTGCTTGATATCACAAGTGGCTATGTTGCTATGTTTTTTTTTTTTTCTTTAGCCAAGACATGTTCCCAGTATCTCTTGAGACAGAGGAACAGTATCATTTTTCTGGTTACAAAGACCAATTTATTTAAGTCAAGGGTAAGATGGATAAACCATTACAGGCTCCCAGAATGACAGAATATAGTGTGTATACATGTGAGACATAGGGAAAGGTGGAAGGACATTGTGTCAATGTGGGAGAATTATTTTCTTTGTACTGACAAAATGGTTCCCTGGAAGTAGCGAAAGCTGGCTAGGTTTTCTTGGTTGTAAGCTATTTTTATATGCTTTTAAAGAATGCAAATCCTCTTTATCCCATTTCTTTAATTTCCTGCAGGGTGAGAAATGAATTTAAAGAAAAGAGACATATATTCTTTATCTTAGTGGATCCCAAACTCGACTGCACATTAGAATCATCTGGGAAGCTTTTAAAAATCCCCAAATCAGACTTCACCTTGAACCAATTAAATCAGAATCTTTGGGGAGGACAGAAGCATCAATAATTTTCAGGCTCCGCGTGTGATCCTAATATGCAGCCAAGATGGAGAAGCCTTGCCTTAGGAACACGGAAGTCCCCTGTTAAGGTCTCATTCATCAACCCAAGAATTATGGTTTTAAAATGTAAGTTAAGTATGCATTTGATATTACCTTAGCTGTTCTGTATTCATCTTAAGGTATTTCGCTAACAAAATTTATTCAACACAATTTATTAAGCAAAACATGTTTTAATATGCATATAGTAGACATTTTTCAAATTAAGCTCACAATTAATAGATAAAGATTGACAACAATCACAAAATACAGTACCAACAAGAGATTTCTTAAATGGTAAATGCTTGTTTTACATATACTTTGCTTTGTTTAAAATGATTTCATCTCTTCTTTACATATATTCTGTGAATGGAAATGATCTGTCATTCCTTTAACTATATTTTTGAAATGGCATCCATGGTATTTTAGTTAGTGTCAATGTGCCATGATCCTTTTTTTTT
>PVIY010058845.1:0-12295 GCA_004026745.1 Myrmecophaga tridactyla | reverse complement strand
ATGTTGGGTATTCATATTCATGCCTTTCATTAAATTTGGAAAGATTTCAACCATTATTTCTTTGAATATTCTCTCTGACTCTTTCTCTTTTTCTTTGCCTTCTGGAATTCTCAAAATACATATATTGGTACTCATGATGGTGTCCCACAGGTTCCTTAGGCTGTGCTCACTTTTCTTCATTCTTTCCTCTTTCTGCTCCTTAGACTGGATGATTTCAATTGTCTTATCTTCAAATTTACTGGTTCTTTCTTCTGCCAGCTCTAAAATCTCTCTAGAGAATTTTTATTTTCTGTTACTGTGGTCTTCAGCTCTATTTGGTTCTTTTTCATAAAATTTCTTTCTATCAGTATTCTCTTTGTGTTCATCTATATTTTTCTGATTCTTTATCCATGTTTTCCTTTAGTATTTTGACCATATTTAGGTTGATTTTTTAAAAGTCTTTCGTATGCCCCAGATCTGGTTTTCATCATTGATGGTCATTAGTACTTTAATCTTCTCCTTTGCTTAGACCTTTTCTTCTTATTTCCTTGAATGTTCTGTAATCTATTCTTGAAACCTGGATATTTTAATATATTAATATATTATTGCTGTAATTTAGACTCTGAGGCATTTGTTCCTTAATTTTGTATCCAGCTACAGAGCTTTTCCTTGATCGCCAGAAGGAAAAAGAAAGGAAGAAAAAAAGAAAAGAAAAGGGGAAAAAGAAAACACCTTTACCAGTCTTTGCAGATTGATTTATGAGTTTATAGAATAGCTCAAGGCCAAAACATAGAGGCATCCTTATCTTTTCCATGCATGCTTCTTATCTTGGGCATACCTGTATGGCCCTAATAAGTCCCTCCTTTGTAAGATATGAATGCTTTTTCTTTCCTAGGAAACACTTTCCTTAAGATCCTGGGCAGTAGGGGGTGCAAGGGTAGTTCAATGGTAGAATTCTTTGCTGCTAAGTGAGACACCCCTGGTTTGATTCCCAGTCCATGAACTTTCCCAAAAACAAACAACCAAGCAAAACAAAAAAACAAGCAAATAAACAAAAAGTTCAACAAGTAGTCCTGAAATAATAGGATACCCACATGGAAAAATAATGAAATGTGACCCCACTATACAGTATGCAAAAAAAAAAAAAAAAAAGATCCTGGCCACTACTCTTTAAATTCTGAAGGTACCAGTCTTTTGCCCAAGAGGTCATGACTTGGTTGCTCCTCCACAACACTCTGTAAGAGAACTCTTCTACATGAAGGGCAAGTTCTGAGACAGTAAGACCATGACAAGTTTCCTGGTTCAGTCTCTCAGGCTGCCAACAGACATATTGGCCCACACAAACATGCTCCACTATGTGTATGAGGCTTACTCTGCTCCTCAGGAACCATAACCTGTGATGCACAATAGAAGCATGGTCTGGCTGCACCTTAAACCACTGAGGGGATAACAGAGGGGTCAGCCAGGTCTCCATTAGATGCTACCATTTTTAAGTTACCTTCTTCTTGATTCAGCTTCCATCCTTTTACTGCAACTCTTTAAGTTCTTGAGCTTTTAGAAAGATGTTTCTGCCAATTCTTGCTGGTTGTTCAAAGTTTCTGGGAGTTCTGAAGGCTCTTACTCTGCTATCTTGATTGGGGTGAGACTAGATGGAATGTTTTAAAAATATATTTTAATATTTACTTCAGGAATAAAATATAACATTATTTTTTCTTAAGAAATTTCACTTCTATCTACAATGCTACAATAACTATTGTGGTTTTAAATATTTTACATATGAGGGATTATCTGTGTGAGCAAAGAGGTTGAGTGGCTGATTGTCTTTTTGAATCAGTCTGGTTCTATCTAGCCAGTCAAGCCAGAAATTAAGGAGTCATCATTTACCCCTTTCTTTCCCTGCAAAATAACATTGTTGATCAATCGCCATCAACTCTTTGTTCTCTCTATCCTTGTTACTCTAAATATTCCACTACTCTCAGACTTCAATCTTGAACAACTCTGTATCATTTTTAGAGTGATACAGTGATTTTTTTCGTTGCTGTTGTTTTGTTTTTTGGCATAGGTAAGCTCGAGAAATCGAACCTGGGTCTCTGGCTCAGCAGGCTCAGACTGCTACTGAGCCACCGGTGCACTTCCCAGTACAGCGATTTTTATATAAGAAAATTGATCAAGTCACTATCCTAACAAAACACTCTATGGGTCAAGGATCCTTGATTGACAGCCCAAGGCTAGTTTGAAGGCAGAGAATATCATAGAAATTGAAATCCTTCCTTTTACCACTTGGTGACCATACTGCTTTAAATGTCAACAGTCATTATTTTTTAAATTTTAGAATATAAGTTCAAAATGATCAAGGACGAAGACATCCACTATCTTTGTAGATTTCTGGGCAAAGATCTTCCTAACAGAAGCATTCAGTCCCATGTTTTTCATATGTAAGAATTTCTACCTAATATTACTTTAGGCTAAGATTTATTAGGTCCTGAGTAAGGAATACATAAGGGTTTAGACTATAAATATCTTTAGCTCTTTTACATGTTCTTAACATAGGAAAAAATTCATTACCTTTAAAAATATGAGTTTAATGTTCTTAAAATTTTATTCTGATTATGGACTACTTTATAGGGTTCATTTTTTTTCAGGGATGGGATTGAATGAAAATTTGCTAAGGTAAGGTCACACTTTCCTGGGAACAATGGCATAAATGAGACATAATCTCATTGTGTCTTCACATAGCAGCATACAACTGAAATAATAAAAGGGAAAGCTTATAATTTCTTCCTAGAGTCACAGAATATTTTAATAGCTTTTATAGATAAGTTTTGCCAATGCCAAATACTAAGTGATACACAGTTTAATTCCCTGTACTAGGCTCAGGCCATTTTTATGCACTAAAATTTGCTGTAACTCTTCACATTGTGTTAAGCAGAATGACAACAAGGACAATAAAAAACATCAAGGACATCAAGAATGATAAAAGGACCAAAAGTTAAATATTGCTTTCATTATTAAGCCAAGTTAGAATCAATGCTTTCAGAGGAAGACATGAAATAGTTAGCATTTCTATAACTCTTTAATATGAGAGAACATTACCATATGATGTGGTGGAATAATGCTTCAAAGGACATTTAAACTTGTTCCTAGGTAGGATATTTTGATTGATTCAAACGTTTCCATCAAACTTTTGGCTTACTACATCTGGCAGAATGAGTTTTGCTTCCTACTGTTCCTGCTCCCTTTCAAAAAAAATTTTAAAAAGTAAAAATAGAAAAGGTAAGAAAATATTTCACAATTCTATGGAAGATGGTTTTCATTATTTGGCAGACCACTATGAAGTGGTCTTTGAAGAAGCAACAAACAAAAATGACAGGATAGACTTAGAATTTCTTTTCATTCAATAGTCTTAAGACACTATTTAGTGCATGTTCTAAGGAAATAAGAAAAAGAGCTGAATTCTGCTCTATATAAGCTCAGTGGCTATTGGGGAAAAAAAGTTAGCTATAATTGAATTTAAATTATACAAGTAAGGAAATAATTTTATGGCTTTAAACACTGGAGTAAGACCTCTATCTTCTAAAACTGCACTTAAAGTTGAGGACTGAGTAAGCCTTCAAAATCTCTGATATAAAAATACAGTATAAAAATAATATATTCTATGTTTCTTTTCTTTTCAGTTGCAAAATATTCCTGAAGCAAGAAGCAAGAGGAATATTTAAATAGCGTATAATCATTGTATTTCTTAATCCATCAAGGTGGCTGCCTTCTGCTACCTATTTTCTGTTTACATCTTGCACCAAATATATTGGGGAGATCAAAGTGTGTAGGTAGAACAAGTGATTTCCTTAGACATTGCTTTCTGCAATGGAAGTACTAAGCTTGAAGTACAACTTCTTTGGGAGCTTCCCTGGGTTCAATGGAGCATCCCAAGCAGTGATCACCTTTCTTCTGATTCCATGTTGCCTGGCTCAGAATTACAGAGCACCTCCTCTTATTCCAAATGTTCCTTTCCTTTTGGCCTGGAATGCCCCTACTGAACTTTGTGCTAAAAAGTTTCATGTGTTGTTAGACCTGAGCCTCTTCTCTTTGGTAGGAAGCCCTCTAAAAGATGCCAAAAGGCACGATGTTACATTATTTTATGCTGATAGACTTGGCTACTATCCTCATATAAATGAAGTGACAGGCGCAAGTGAGAATGGAGCTATCCCCCAGTTGGGATCCTTAAAATCACATTTGGACAAAGCTGCAAATGATATTTCTCGTTTTGTGCCCAGAAACCACGTGGGCTTGGCTGTCATTGACTGGGAAAACTGGAGGCCAATCTGGGAAAGGAACTGGAAACCTAAAGATGTTTACAAGAATCTGTCTATTGAGTTGGTTCAGCAACACAATTTAAAACTCAGTGTCACAGAGGCCACTAAAAGGGCCAAAGAAGAATTTGAAACGGCAGGAAAGCGTTTTATGCAAGACACTTTAAAACTAGGAAAGTTACTTCGGCCAAATTACTTATGGGGTTATTATCTTTTTCCTGATTGTTACAACCATAATTATAATAAACCCAAATACAATGGAAGTTGCTTTGATGTGGAAAAGAGAAGAAATGATAAGCTTGTTTGGTTGTGGCAGGAAAGCACTGCCCTTTTCCCATCTGTTTATTTGAATAGTCAGCTAGTGTCATCTGCAAAAGCTGGCGCCTTTGCCCGTAATCGCATTCAAGAAGCCATTCGGATTTCTAAAGTACCCAATGCTAAACGTCCAGTTCCAGTTTTTGTATATACCCGCCCAGTTCTTACTGATGCATCTTCAAAATACCTTTCTCAGGTAAGTAAATCAAGGTATAAAGGCTATGAAATTATGTCCACAAATAGTGTTTAGTGGGATTTAGCATTAGTTTTGAAGGGAACAAAATATACTTTTCAATATCATTTGGGAATGTGTATACACATTGCTCTATATCATTATCTGAAAGGAAAATAGAATGTTTCCTTTTTAATGTAATGTAGTCATATGAAGTATTAGACCTTGTGGCAAATTAGGTAAGATTAGGTAGCAAAGACAGTATATTAACTTAGATTTTTTTAATCCACCACAGTCTGTTCTCCTGTCAGAAAAAGTAATTAAATCATATTATAGAGTCTGCATTTTTGTTATAATATGGCAATTGTATAAATGATAGAAATAAACAGTGAGGAAATGTTTAAATTACAATTATTGGGCCAGCATGCTTAGCTTTGGTGTGACTATCCTATGTATAATATGTTCATTTATGCCTACCTGCTAACTCGTTCATATTTGCCAGGGTGACCTTGTGAGTACAATTGGTGAATGCGTTGCCCTGGGTGCCTCTGGAACTGTCATGTGGGGAAGCCTCAATTTAACCCAAAGTTGGGTAAGTTGAATTAATGGAAAATATTTGAAAATATTTCTACTTTTAATGTTTTGAGTTATTGAATATCACACAGTGCTATTCACAGTAGTATGTTCTCAGTTAATCCTGGCAGAATTAAAATATCTCGCATTTCCGTGGTCTTGTTATAAGGCAGAAAATATTGTACTTGTGTTCAGGAAGGGAATATTCAGCAGCATTAATTGAAATTTTCAAGGATACATGGGTAGTAAAAAGAAAAACAAGACTACAATCTGATCTTTGGACAGTGGGTTGGGATTTTTTTTACTAAACCATGCTACATCTCTTCTAAAATGAGCTCCAACTCATCAATGTGCTTTTATTCCTTTTTTAAAAAAATTCTGTTATCATATATACATTATAACATTTCCCATTTTAATCATATTCAGATATATATTTTAGTGCCATTAATTGCATTAACAATATTATGCTTCCACTGCCACCATCCATTAACAAAACATTTCTATCATTGCAAATAGGAACTCTGTACATTTTAAGCCTTAAGTGAACATTCCCTATCCTCACTCCATTCCCAGGTAACCTATATTCTAGATTCTGACTCTACAAGTCTGGTTATCTTAATTATTTCAAACAGTGCGATCATACAATATTTGTCCTTTTGTATCTGGCTTATTTCACTCAACATGATGTCTTCAAGATTCTATGTTGTCACATTTATTAGGACTACATTTCTTTTTACTACTGAATAATATTCCATTATATGTATATAACACATTTTATTTATTTACCCATTAGTTGATGGACACTTGGGTTGCTTCCATCTTTTGGCAGTTGTAAATGATGCCATATGAACATTGATGTACAAAGGTCTGTTTGAGTTCTTCCTTTCAATTTTTTTTTTTTTTATATTCCTAATAGTGGGATTGCAGGTGTGGTAGTTCTATACTTAGCTTTCTGAGGAACCACCAAACTTGGCATGGCTGCACCATTTTACATTCCCACCAGCAATGAATGAATATTCCTATTTCTCTGCATCTACTCCAATGCATCTCATTTTTCGTTTTTTGTTGTGTTTGAACAGCAGCCATTCTATTGGGTGTGAAATGGTATCCCATTGTGATGTTGCTCTGCAGTTCTCAGTTGATTAAAGATGCAAAAGAATAGTATTTCATAATGTGTGAAATTCACATAAAATTAAAATTTCAATGTCTATCAAAATTCACTGGAAATTTCCTCAAGGCCTTTTGTTTGCACTAGCTGTTATAATTAGAGCACTCTACCCCAGGTACCCGCATGGATCTGTCAGATACAAAGACATTTCAATGAAGCCTACTCCTCCTATCCTATTTTAAATGGCAATGCCTCTCTATAGTACCACCTCCTCTGCCCTGTTGAACTTTCCCTTTCTTTATAGCACCTGCCTCTCATCATGATGATGCTCATTGTCTCCCTCTGCTGTAATGTAAGCTGCAGGGGGCTAAGTATCTTGGCCTGTTTTATTGCCAGTATAGTCCAAGAGCTAGAACACATTATTAAAATATAATTAATAATAATGGAAATGTTGATGGGAGCATAGTCATTCTCATACATCTAAGTATGTGTCCATGGCTGCTGTTGTTCTACAAAGGCAAAGTTGAAGAGTTATGACAGAGATTCTATGGTCCACAAAGCCTAAAGAATTAACTGGTGACTGGGCTTTACAGAAATAGTTTGATGACTCCTGATATATTGAACACTCATTGTTCCTGAATGCCAGGTAATAATGTTTGTGCTCAATATACAGCAATGAACAAAACAATAAGTCCCTTTACCATGTAGGTACTCTTGAGTGGAAACACAATATATGTACATATAAATAATAGGTAGCAATGAATGCAGTGAAACACAATGAAGCAGTATAGGAAGGATGGAAAGGGATGGAAGGGTGCTGTTTTAGATAGAGTAGTCATAGAAGGTGTTTCTGATAAGGTACTATTTTAGCAAGTCCCTTGGACACCAATAAATGCAATGTCCTTGAGGCTGGAATGTGCTTGACCTTTTTAAGAAAGAACGAGGAGATTAAGTGTGAGTGGAATATATGAACGGGGAGAGAGTGGTAACTGTTGTGGTCATCGAGAAAGCAGAAAGACATAGGTAGGGCTTCATAGGTAATGATGGACTTTTACTCTGAGATGGGAAGTCATCAGAGAACTTTAAACAGAGAATGGCTGTTTCTGACTAACATGTTAGAATAATCAGCTGAGTTGAGATTAGATTGTAGGAGGACAAGAGTGAGAGCAAGGAAAGGATGGCATGGACTATTTTTGAAAGTGGTACTGGCAAGTGTTTGAATAAATGATGACTAATAGATTATAGTCTTATTGTAGAGATAGAAGGATTGGCCTAGAGAATGGATATGGGGTGGAATAGAAAAATGGTTAAGATGATTCCCAAGGCTTTGGGCTTGAAAGTGTTGCCATTGAGGTGGGAAAGGTGCTAGGAAGAAACATTTTGTTGTCTGGGTGCTGGGTAGTGAGAGTAACAGGAACAATCAGGAAAAGGCTGTTGGAAACATGAAATACATGCAAAATTGTCAAAACCTTCCTTAAGGGAAAGAAAAATAAATGCTTGTTTTCACAGGTTATTTTTAGTGGTGTTTCTTTCAAGAAAAATTTTAAACAAAACTCTTTTTCGTAGGAAAAAATTGTCTATATATAGTGTGAATTGTATTCATTCTGTCCTAAAGTATTTCTTTACCACAACAGACCTTTCACAATTGTGACCTTTTTAAAATTCCTTTTCTCTCTTCCTTTTTGACATCTATTTAATTCTTCATATCAGATCTCTTCCTCTACCTCTTAAGACCCTCCTAACTCAGTGCCAGAGTACAGCTATTACATGACTACTGCTGAATTAGATTGAACTTTTCTTTCTGTGATGGATATGGAAATTTTAGGGACTCATGCCATGGAGAATATCTAATGACGCTCATGGCACAGGCTCCTACCCTATGACCTATGAAGAATAGACTTTATACTCTAAGACCAGAAGAAATCTTGGCAACAATCATATTCATCTCTTTTCCTTCAGACAGAGTAGCCTAATTCTTACTTCATTTAAAAGTATTTAACAATAATCAGCTTTATGAAATTCTTCTAAGGTAATTTTAGTCCTTCAAGCCAATTTGATATAATTCTGTTGTTTATGGTTTGAAATCACCAACGAAATGACATAATGGAAAATGTAAGTATTGAGAAAAGTATATGTCCCATGGTAGAATCTTTTAAATATCATAAAATTGTCATTTAGAAATTATAATACTCTGACTTATACTCCTATTTTTCTTTTCTTATTTTCCCAAATCCATAAACTCCTTTCTCAAGGGTATTATTAATCCTATGATGGACCATCCATAAATATTTATAAATTCTCCATATGACATTTTTTTTTGAAAACTGATAACTCTACTCTTTAGTGAGGAATGAATTAGGCATTTCCCAGTGAGTAAGATGATGTGATACTGTTTAAGTGTCATGCTTGTTTTTTAAAATTTTAATCTTAGATTCACAGTCTTCTACCACGATTCCCAGTTTATCTTTAGTATCATTCATACAGTATCAATCCATCTCCACCCTTTGACTATTTTTTTATTTAAGGTTCTTTCTTGCCCTGGAATGTCCTGCATGGGAGTCTGTTTTATATATTTTATATACTTTTATATATTTATATATTTCTGCTGTCTATCTCAGTTTATAACCACTTTGAATGCTGGTTCTATAATTAGTTCCCCATTTCTTAGTCATTTGTAACCAATACAATAATGGGTTATTTGTCATGTTTCTTCTGATTCATTGACAAGTTGAGAAAGTTTTAATTGCAGGTTTATTTGCAGTTACTGGAACTGACTTAAAACAATTGTTTTCAAATGTATGCAAAGCACTTTCTTTGGTTCCATTCCATTTGATCCAGTAGTATGTTGGAGGCAGCTTCTACTGGTCCTAGCAGACAAAGACATGATTGTAAAATTATCGGAAATCTTAGAAATGATTAAACATAGTCATTATTAAAAAGTAAATGATTGAAGACTTAAAGACTTTAAATTACATTTAAAGCAAAGGTAATAAATACTGAAAAAGAGTCATTTTTATTTTATTCCATTTTATAAATTCATCATTATCTTTTTTATGTTATTTACAACTGTTATATTCATTCTGTAGAAATAATATCTAATATTGCACTGCTCTATTCCCTACTACCATACTGTGTCATGGTGAATTACTTGTTCCCTAATTCTACATTCAGTGCTGCCAGATTGATAGTTTCAAACTGGCTAAACTAGGAGTATTTACACCATGGAAATCAGCAAATATTGTGAACCTGGCTGTATCTTTTAGGGAGCCAGTTGTTAGATTTTTCAATAAAACACATCTTGTGTAGACTAATGATTGTCAAGCTGTTGTCAACTCTTTATTTCCCATTTTGCCTAACCCTTGCATCTGGAAAGTTGAAGAGGCAACTGTAATGTCATCTGGATACTTGGTATAAATTTTTGTATTTCTTTGACATTGGGGATAAAGTTTAAGAATATGAACTCATGGAGCTTATGTTCAAGTTGGAAGCATGGAAACAATATATAACTATGATAAATATTTGGTGTAATAAGTGCTATGCAGAGAGTTAAAACAGTGTTAGGCACAGGGTCATTAAAGAATTCCACATGAGGCAGCGAGTTAAAGCTTAATAGTTTATTGAGAAAGAAACAGATCAAGAGAAAGGAAGATCAGGCAGGTGGGAACCAGCAGAACCTGCTAGCAAAAGGAAAGGAAAAATAGCTCCAACTCTTCTTCTAACAGCTTGTGGTTTTAAAGGAAAAAATGTGCCAAGAGGGGTGGGGGTTGATGTGTGGCCCTAGGCATCGCCAGGAGATATTAGGCTGGTGCAAATCATGACTTCGTGTTCATGGTTATCTGGTCTGGCCTCTGGCAGATGGGGTGTAGGCATATTCATGTTCATCTATCTTGCCAGCACATTCATTAGTATTCATTGGCACATGGTCTCCTTCCTCTATCATCAAAACTAGAAATAGCATATTGTGTCTTTCTAATACTTTGACTCTCTCCTCCTTCTTCTTACATTTCAAATTTCTAACCCATTTAGGAAAATCTCACTTTTATGGACTCATGTGATTAGATTGGGCCCACCCAGATAATCCTGGATGATCTCCCATCTTGAAGTCCATACACTTAATACACTTAATCATATCTGCAAAAGCTCCCTTTGCCATGTGAGGTAGCATATTCACAGATTCTGAGGTATTAGAGCATGGATATTTTGGGGGACCATTATTCTGCTTCCTACAGAAGGCATCATCCTATGAAAGGTACAAAGAAATAGATTCAAGGGTGAGATGCCAAGTTTCCTTGACTTTGGTCTGCTGTCTTTCCACTATTATTTTCTTTGGTCTACTGAAGAACTAGCACAGCCAGCTCACCCAATAGAACATGGATCATGAGGAAAACAACTATCATCCAGGTTTTTAAAAAGCCAGTGTCTAAGTTTTAGAAGGCACCAATCTCAGGATGGATCATTTCAGTTACTCACCACTCATACTCTGAGTATAACTTGTCCTTTCTCTTGTATGCTAACTCACTTTACCTCAGATATGCTGTCTGTATCATAAAAAAATAAGTATTTTTGTAAAAGAACTGTCATAGTTCACCCATACTTGAATGATATGTAATATTTAATATGAAGTAATCGTAGATAAACCTGTTTAGTTCTTTTGAGCTAGGAGTTCATAAAACACTCTTTCCCAAACTGTTTAAACTTGTCTGATAAATTTGATACTTGATACACTTTTTTATAATTTACTGAGGGATAGCTCATGATATGCTAGTATATCTTTTCATTTTCACAATAACCCTATGTCGTAGGTGCTACAGTTATCCTTACATTACAGATGATGAAGCTGAAGCATTGGCAGCTTCACCCAGAAAGGAGATTAATTTGCCCAGAGTCACCCAGAGAGGAAATTAAGATTTAGAAAGTTTGCAAGATTCCCAAGCTCACACAACTAGTCACTTACAGAGCTAGATCTACAATTAGGGAATAGTCCGTGCTCTTAAGGGCTGTACCATTCTGGCTACCCTGATTAGTTTATGAATTATTCAGGAAGAACAAGGCTAGAGCATGTTAAATCTCAATAGTCAACCATTCAGTGGCATAAAATAGCATGTGTAATGTACTTAGAAATGTTTAAACACCACAGTTGAAATAATCTTGTCTGTTAAGGTAAAAGCAGTTAAAATATTTTCTACCTCTTATTGCATCTGTTTTTTCATTTTTCTTTAAAAATTGCTTATTGCACTGAATTGATTCATATATGAACTAACTTGTTGCTTGATATTCCAAGTTTATGATGTCTTATAATTTCACAGCAATCTTGCCTGAACCTAGACACTTACATGAAGACTATCCTGAATCCTTACTTAATCAACGTCACCTTAGCAGCCAAAATGTGTAGCCAAGTGCTTTGTCAGGAAAAAGGAGCATGTGTCAGGAAACAGTGGAATTCAAATGCTTATCTTCACCTGAATCCAGTGAACTTTGCAATTCGAAGTTGGAAAGGCGGAAAGTACACAGTACATGGGAAACCCACACTTAAAGACCTGCAGCATTTTTCTGAAAAATTTTATTGCAGCTTTTATACCGGCTCCAGCCCTAAGAAGACAGTTGATATAAAGAAGACCAATGCTATTCATGTGTGTGTTACAAAAGAGATTTGCATAGATGCCCTTCTAAACTCAGAACCCCGTGGTCATCCTTACACCGCAGCTGAGGAAAAGGCTTTCTCTTTCTACAATGTGTCATTGCACACACCATCTGCCATTAAGTCTCCAGATGGTCCTCAGGCAGATTTCAGTGAGTATCGCAAAGGTACGTGTTCAGCTGAAACCATTTCTCACAAGACGC
>PVIY010058844.1:0-12297 GCA_004026745.1 Myrmecophaga tridactyla | reverse complement strand
AAAAAAAATCTAAGGTAAAACCTCACATGTTATTTTTAGAAGTTAGAATGAAAGCATTGCATGTCTAGGAATCCAAGTCTCCTTTATTTAGCGTCAAGGTCTACAAAATCTTATTAATATTAGGTTTTAAGGCACAATTACTACCATATCTGTGCTATGAGAAGAATTATTTTTAATACCACTGAGAAAACCCAGATGTAGCATGCTTGTTAATTCATGCTACACAGTCATCTGCTAGGGAGGTACAACCTGTAAGGAAAGTTGGCATGTAAATGTTGCTATAATGTACCTTTCCTCATCCACCTGTTCAGTGGGAACATGGCATGTGAAGGCAAAAACAGTGAAAGACAAAGGACATTACCTAAGTTATGTTTGCTTTTCCATGTTTTGCCTAAGCTTGAATTAGAGGAGTTTTGCAACAGATTATACAATCATCTTCAAAGTGGTAATTCTAAAGCAAGATGCATTCATCTGAACATATTTAAGGGAACATTTCCAATAAGGAAATGACAGAAGTAAGTTAAGCACTTTTAGATTTTGGAAATAGGATTTTTAACTTAAAATGTTAAGACGGGGGTGCGAGGATAGTTCCGTGGTAGAATTCTTGCCTGCCATGTGGGATACTCGGATTCTATTTCTGGCCCACACACTTCCCAAACAAACAAACAAATAAACAAAAAATCAACAAATAGTACTGTGATAATGGGATACTCACATGGAAAAGGAATGAAATATGACTTTCACCCTACAGCATACAAAAAAATATATACTGAGACATCAAACTAGAGCCCTATTTTCCTAGTTTTGCTAATGCCTAAATCAGTCATTTTTGAGATATTGCTAACCCATTCTATCTCCCAGCAACAAAAGATAAAGTTTTTTTTTTGTCATAGATATTAAGGAGTTCTTGTTTCAGAAATAGAATATACCTTCAAAGAAAAGAGGAAATTTTACTTGTATTTCTAGACACTCATAAAACTGTGCTATTTCTTGACAGGTCATATAAAAGGAGTACTAATAGGGTAAAAATGTATGTACAAATAAAATATATGAGCAAATAAAAACACTCTATCCTTAACGTATAACATTTTAAATCAATATTCACACTCTTCTTATGTGGACATATGTTATCTCTAACAAGTATCCTTCTCTGTAGATTAGGCAAAACACCATCTTGATTCATATTTTAACTCTCTAAAGGTAAAAAAATAGCAGCATCAGGGAGGAAAAAGTACAGCCACCTCAATTTTCCTTACTTCCCTTGTTATCTCTTTTCACTTAAATTTAACCAATCAAAATGAAAAATTAAGTCAATGAAATAACTAGTAATTTTAGTCATTCAAGTGATCTTTCCAACCTATTAATGAACTTGACTCTCATCATGATTACAACCATATATTTAGGATTTTTTTCTAAGAGAAATATCATTACATATTTATGGCTCCATTGGAGCTAGACTATTTCCTTGAATATATACAATAAACTTCAAGAAAAAGCTGAGCAGATAGTTTACTTCATGCCTTCATTCCTTCCAAAAGTTTTATTGAACCTGGACAATTTACTAGGCACTATCCTAGAAGCTAATAAACAAGATGAATAAAGTCTCTGCCCTTGTAAAGCTTTCATTACAGAGAGTAGGAGACAGAAAATAAACAAATCACCAAATAAATGACCAAGATAGTGCCAGACAGAAATGAGTATTATGAAGAAAATAGAAGAGGGTGATGTATATGGAATGACGAGTGTTGGAAGGAGACAGAGACTAGTCAGGAAAATCCACTGCAGAAGGCAAATAAAATGGGAGTATATTTGAGCTGAAATCTAAATAACAGAAGCCATCTAGCCTTATGAAGATCTATGGACGTAGCATCATTGGTAGTATAGGAAATAGTTCATGCAAAGGCCCTAAGTGGGAAGGAATTTAGTTATCATAGGTACAGAAAGACCAGTGTAGCTAAAGTGTGGTAAATTCAGAGGACTATGATGGGAGGGAAGCTCAAAGAGAAATAAAAATGATGGTAAGCTGTGGAAGTAAACTATTGTAGACTTTTGTTTGTATTTGTTTTTTTAATGCAAAAAAGAGTGGTGTAACATTATAATTACATATATATAATATATATAATAAACTATATAAAAACACAATATTCTTATAGATGTTGGGAGTGGATTATAAAAATCTAAGAATAAAATCAAAGAGGAGGCCAGTTTAGAAAGTTAAGTGAAAGATGACAGAGGTACAAACTAAATTCAAAAGAGTAAAGATGCAAAGACATGGAAAGACTCAAGATATGCTTAGAGACAGAGCCATGGGACTTGTTGATTGGTTTCAAGTTGTGTGCATGTGAGAAAGGAAGATATCAAGCATGCTACTGTACTTGGGGGGCCGAGTTAGCAGAAGTTGATGCCATTTGCTAATAAAAAATAATAGCTAGCAAGTATCAAGTATTTATTTTGTGTCATGCACTCTTCTAATCATTTGAAAGCTTTGACTCTTTAAAGATGTATTCATTTGATCATTTAGTCACTTTAAATATTTAACTAAGTTACTCTTCATTGCAGCCTATGAATTGAGATCTACTTGATTCACATTTCATGAATAAGTTGTATCAAGTCATATACTAGTACATGGTATAACCCAAGGGGTCACGTAGTAAAACTCATGATCTTAAACCATGCAAATAGCATTTTAAGGTTAGGGAAATCCCATTTTTTCCATAATTGGACATTACAGAAGTGGATATATTTGGATATTACAGATTGATATGAAGAGGAAGCTTCTGAGGCTTTCAGAATTGTGATTTTAGATTCATACACTATGCACGTCTTGACCACTTTATTACATGATTCTAAGTAAGATTCTTCAAGCGGAAGACAAATCTAGTAAGAATTCTCTCGGAGCATTGTTTCCTTATATTTCCCATTTTTTTCCTCTTCCTACACTATATCTCTAGAAGAAAAATAACATGATGAAGCGTTCAGGTGTCTGGGTTTCATTAAGTCAGTTCTGAGGATCCCTGTATCTGAACAAGTCCTCAAAAGTCCTATTACATCTGCTCCGTCTAATCAAACACCACTTACTGAGTTGGAGATGGCTAGACAGGTCTGGGGAGAAAAAAACAAGACTTCCGTTTGAGGTGCTCATTAAAAAACAGAACCATTGAGCAAGCAGTTTGGATATGTAAGTTTTTAACTCAATGGAGCAGTGATTTCTGGAAATATAAATTTTAGAGTTACCCCCAGGTAGATGTAAGATACTGTCAATAGTCTGGTTTCATCTTCGGTGTTGGATTCGAATCTATTTATTATACCATTAAAAACAAAGCTTTGGGTTTGATTTCCTTGACCATGCACCCCAAAACAAACAAACAAACAAAAAAATAAAGCATTACTATATTAAAAATCTAAAAGGGTCACATCCAGACCAATGTTAAAAGTATACCAAAAGCACAGGATTATGAGCCCCATCATCCTAGACACCTGAGCTCTGAGAAGAAAATACTCAGAAGAAACTAAAAATAATGCAAAAGAAGTGATCTAGAAAAATTATAAGGCAGAAGATTAAAAAAAATCCCTATAGACCCACAGAAATTAGGCAGACCAATAGAAAAATGGACAAATATGAACAGATATTTCACAAAATAGGATAACCAAACAGCTAAATATTGTTCAGCTCCCTTAATTATCATCAAGTAAATGCTAAGTAAAACTGCAAAAAAAAAAAAACAAAAAAAAACAAATGCAATAGCAAAAATAAAATAGATGGAAAATACCAAGTGACAGCAAGAAAGTAATGGCTAAAAACAAATTACATATACTATTGATGGGAATATAAACTGGTTAAAATTTTTGGAAACCTACTTGACAGTATCTACTAAAATTTCACATATACAAATTCAATGACCCAGCAAATCCACTACTAGGTACATACAAAACATACACATATTACCAAAAACCATGTACTAGATCATCCATAGCAGCAATAAGTAAAAATTGAAAACTGGAAACTACCGAAGTATCTATTAAAATAAATCAGAATAGATTAATTGTGGTATTTTCATACAATGGAATACTGTACAACAATAATGATGAATGGATGAATCTTACAAACAGCATTGACTAAAATAAGCCACTCCAAATGATCATTGTGTCATCCCCTTTTAAGAAGTATGGAAACAGACAAAATATTTGAGACAGTATGATTGGAAAAACACATAGGGATGGCTTCTTGGGGACTGTTAATATTTTATTTCATTGTCTGTATGTTGGTTACACACATGTTTCAGTCTTTATAAAGTTTTTAAGCTGCATGTGCATATAATTTTCTGCATATATATTGTGCTGGTTTGAACTGTTATGTACCCCAGAAAAGCCATGACTTTCTAATCTAATCACCTGGGGGCAGACCCTAAATTTGCTAATTATGTAGCAATAGATAATTAATACATAAAAAGGTATTTTTTTTAATTTAGAAAAGACGTATATAGGAAATTGATCTCACTGAGGTGAGGATTTTATTTATTAAATCATAAATAATTTCTCTTGGCCCACATTAAAATTAGATTAAGACCTTTTCTGATGCCAAAAATATGTATAGCACTGTGACATTCTTTTAGCAGCATATTTGCTAATAGTAAGACACTATTAATCTATACATTCCCAAAAAAACTAAAAAAAGAATTCTTACCTTTAATTTGATAAAATAAACTTACTATAGTTATTTTCTAAATTTCATTTTCAGTGGCAGTAGCATGTGTTCACTAAAGTGATTGCAGCTCCCTGAAAACTACGTATATATATGGAACTCTAAAATGATTTAGTCTGAGTGCTGAAGATGTGCAATTTTGAAAAGATGAGGACAAATGAAGAAATGGAGAAAAGTACTGAGATAGCAAATATCACACACACACACACACACACATACACACACAAGTATTTTATCTGAAGTCATGTTCCTAAATTGAATAATCCCTAATTTAGACTACTCTGTCATATGTCTGAAAATGGATTGTTATATTTAACTGACCTAGTAGAAAAGGGAATTTACTTGGATTAATAGGATTAAAAGGGAGTTCTTCTATCCTTTGAAGATTGTCATATTCTGATCTTCTAAAGGAAAGTGCTTTAGCCCTTTAGCACCAAATTCAATTTCCTATCATGAAAAAGAGAGGCCACTTCTGAGAACACAAATCCCCTCCTAGCTTGAAATTTAGACATTTTGCCAGTTTCAAAATCCTTGGAACAAAAGTGTCATATCTCTGATAGAACCTCCAAGTTCCTTTGAAGGGAGATTTAAAGTGAGTCTATCAAATGTTTCAAGTCTGTACTTTACACTGCATATTTACATATCTTCAGTTTAATTGCATATAGATAAATGTTTTCACATAATATCATCTAAAAGGAATGTTTTTAAAGTGGGTATGTGTGTTCACTAAATAATTATTTTTTATTTCTCAGAAACATACGAATTGGGGAAATAAAATCTTTCTTTAAAAAGCCAAGAAAAAAGTTTCTGTTCCTTCATCTTTAAGACAAAGAAAACAAATTTATATGCTGATAGAAATTAAAGCAAAGAATTATTCATGTGATGAACAAATGATATGGACAACCACAAAGACCATCGGAAAAGGGGCTACCTCCTGCTATTTCTCCCAATTCTTTATGTAGGTAGGTCTGTTTTCTGAGCATGAACAGGCTAACTAGATGCAATAGTTAATTTCAAATATCATCTTGACTAGGTTATGGTGCACGTTTGTTTGGCAAAACACTGGCCTACTTGTTACTGTGACGGTATCTTATGCATAGAATTTGTGTTTATAATCGGTTGATTGCATCTATAATCAACAAAGGAGATTTTTGGAAGTCTTAAAAGTGAGAACTGAGTTTCTCAGAGGTCAGAAGAATTTGTACCTCATTTTCAACAATGGCTCTTGCTGGAAATACTAACCAGCCAGCTTACCCTGGGGAATTTGGATTAAAGGCTTCACTATTATCTTTGTTGGAATTTCCAGCCTCTATCCTGCCCTACGAAGTTTGGACTTGCACCCATCGTTGTGTGAGACATTTCCTTATAATAATATCTTCATATATTTATATATGCTCTTTCTGTTTCTCTGGAGAACCCTGACTAATACCCTAGATATAGTAGTTTATTTAGCAGCTAGGTTTGCCTTTCCTAGAAGAGATTTACTCTTCTGATGAAAGAGGGTTTTTGATTATAAGTAGCAGAATTTGACTCTGGTTCTCAAAAAAGAAAAAAAAGAATGCAATTGAATTTATTTTAAGCGTTTTAGAATTCAGGATATTGCCTGGAGCTTGGAGGGTCAACCCTGGAAAACAGAGAGACAACAAAATAATTCTGGAGGGTGAAGAAATAGGAAACGCAATAACTGTCTTTAGCAGAAGCAGTCGGTTCACGGTACTGTTTGTTGATCAAAATGAAACTGCAGCAAGTGAATTTTTGCCATGCGCTGACTTCTGCTTGACCAGCTCCACTTCCAAGTCCTCGGTGGAGCATCTGATTGTCAGTATTTAATTCACATGCCATCACCTTGGATGACAAGGAGCAGGAGATTGGTGGATGACCCCCTCAGCTTTTGATGTTGGAAAAAGTTTACCAAAGTTACACATATTAGGAAATATCCTAGGGTATAAAATGAAAGATTTTATGCAGAGCAGACATTAAAAAAGCAAAAGAGACAAATTATCAAACAAAAGAAAAGTAGCACATGTTCTTTCTACCCCTTTTAATAATAATGTGCCTTTATGAAGACTGCTCTAGTTTCTACATCTGTTATTGGAATAATTCTGGTACAGCATTGGTACATAGTGATTGATTTCATTAGGCAACTGCAAAACAACTCTAATAGTGTTTCCCACTCTAAATTTAATTGAATATTTCACAGCCCCTGTTCTGGTTGGAGAACAGCATTGTTCTCAGTATTAGGTGGTATTTTAGGCACATGTTGAGTATCATTTTTGTCTTTGCATGTTTGTTAAATTATTTATTAGTTGCTAAATACCTGAACATTTAGCTAAAAAAGATGTTTGTTTTCCCTTTCTCTAAATTTCCTATTTTTTATGTACACAAACAATTCCTCTTCCACATTCACTTCTGGTTTACCATTTATCCACAGTGTAATCACCCATTCATTTCTTTATCCATCCAATATGCTGGCAGTAAAATCTTAAATGGTTCAAGCAAAACAACAATTCTGCTCTCTGCTACCCACAGCATGGTTTTGATCTATACTATAAGCTATATTGTATTATTGTATAAAATAATACAATCAGGATTGGCAAATAAAAGTCCTTTCAAAGGCAGAGATGATTCTTGGAGGGAAGCAAGAAGATAGAAGAATGATAAATATAAAGAAAAAAGTCCTGGAACAGCTCCCCTATTTCTGTTTTCATATTGAGTTTATTATATGTTATTTGCCTCTCAGAACAACTATATTTCACAGGAAATTACAGTCTGCCTTAACACTTGTCAGAGTAATACCAAGAAATCGCAGAGTCATTCACTGATCAATGGAGAACAGTTATTTAACTTCAGGAAAAAAAATCAAAACTGAATTAAAATCTTACCCACGTCATTCACAGCCTCTGTCTGAAAAGCTTTGGCGGCCTGTGAATGACGGCAGGATATATAGAGCACATTCAACAATAGAAACCTTCACCTCAGAGGTAATCACTTCCAGGAAGTCTGATAAGTTTCTAGCAAGTTGCTGGTCTTTAAAAGATGCCTGCTGGAGAATTTAGTCATCCTTGTTAAAGGAGGAAAAAACTGCCAAATTTTCTGCTAAAGTTTCAAGTGAGAATTTTAGTCTTAGTCTAGATTCTATGGGCTAAAATTGTAAAAAAAAAAAAAAAGTATCCATGCGTTATCTCCTTCATTTTCAAAAGAAGAAAATTATTCTAATTTGGGTTTAAATTATTAAATTAAAAAAGTGAATTTATAAAGTCAAAAATTACAATATAAGTTACCAGGGGCTGGGGCGGGGGTAGGGAATGGAGAGTTAATGCTTATATTGTATTTAGTTTCTATTTGGGGTGATGGAAAAGTATTGTAATGGATAGTGTGACAGGAGCAGAATATTGTGACTGTAATTAACAGTGCTGAATTATATATTTAAATGTATAAAAAGAGAAATTTTAGGTTGTACGTATGTTACTAGAATAAAAACATAAAAAAAATAGGACTATAGCACACAAACAGTAAATTCTAATGCAAACTATGGACTATAGTTAAAAGTACAGCTACTAGGCAGTGTGAGGGTGGCTCAGTGGCAGAATCCTCTCCTGCCATGCCGGAGACCTGGGCTTGATTCTTGGTGCTGCCCATGCAAAAAAAAAAAAAAAAAAAAAAAGTAGAACTATAATAATATTCTTTCATCAATTTTAACAAAAATTTTAAAAATAGGTAGGTGTGTAAGAACTCTAAGGCTGATTTTTCTGAATGTCTATAGCTTCTTTAATTAAGGAAAAAAATATTATTAGTTTTAAGTAGTAGTGACAGATTACTCAGAACCCAACTACTAGAAGATAGTCCTGATGCATTTAGAGAGAACTCACATCATGTCTTCAGAGAAAGAAAAAATAAGGTTAAAATCAGAAAACAAAGGCTCCAAAATAGATACGGCAGGGAAATCTATGGAAGAGAAAAATAGTTGCCGCCCATGAAAGCGTGCAACATCTAAAAAGGCAGATAAAATGAATCTAATAATGTTTAATAATCAAAAAATCAGAATAATATCTCTCCAGGAAGTCCTGGGAAACTGTTAGAATCTGCTTTGTGTCAGGGGTGCATAATCTGAGTCATTAAGAAAGATCCATCTATAGAAATGTTCTGAATGCTTTCAGGTGACCTGTCATAAGCTCTGAATCCTTGGCTCTTGAAAACTTATCAGTGCTTTAAAAAAACAGTGTTTCCACCCAAATATGGCAAGAGACAAAAACCTCAAAAGAGAAGGAGGTCAGAGAATGTTTCTACAAAGCACATCTACTAAAAGATCTACACTTTAGCCTTAACAAGTGTTCTGCATATATAATCTGGAGGGGGTAAGGTGTGCTTGCTTCCAAGCAGGTGTCTCAGAAAAGATATTTGGATGACAGCTAGCAAATTGTCTAGTCATCTCTAGAGAGGCAATACCTGACTAATATTAAAAAGCAAAATACATAACATAAAGAGATTGTATGAATGAGAAGAAAAAATGGATGTTACCGTTCACTTCCTTTTCAAACCAAGATTAAAGAAAAAAATCTTTCCCTTTGCTTAGAATCTAAAAAGAGACATTCATCTCAATGGTACAGATGCTTATCTATTGGATGTCAGGGCCTACCGCATGAACCCTTGAGAATTTATAAAGCATTTACCATATAGAAGTCTGTGTCACTCTGTATGAAACCTCAAAATTCTTTTCTGTAAGTACATTCCCTCCTTCTTCTGCTATTTCACAAAGTAGAAGGCAGATATAAAATGCACACTTCAAAGAGTCTAATCAAACCTAATTTCAGGAATATGTGAATCCTTAAAATGCAATGATGTTTACATGGACACATTCATGGAAGCTAAGGAAGAAACTTCACACCCTACTTTCTGCAAATATATTAGCTACGGACTTTTGAATTTTAGTGAGGCTTCTGGTGTTATTTACCATCTTCCAACTTCTGTCTGAGAAATAAAATAAAGTATATTATTTTCTTCACAAAATGAATTTAATTTTAAATTACCATATGATAAAGATCACTTTTTTTGTTACACAGTTCCTTGAATTTTAACACGTGCATACATCTGTGGAGCCACCACCACAAACAAGATATTAAAATGTTCAATCACCCCTCAGACTCTCTACTGCTATCCCTCTATAGTCACCTCTTCTCCCTAACTCCCTAGAGGCTGCTAATTTGTTCTCCATCACTATAGTTTTACCACCTTGCAAATGTCATACAATTATAATCATGGAATACATGGATGAGTGGTGTTTCCTTGTATGGGTATACTGTAGTTTGTTTATCCATTCACCTGTTGAAGGACATTTAAGTTTTCAGTTTGGGACAATTATGACTATAGCTACTATAAACATCTGTATACACATTTCTATGAGGACATAAAGTTTCATTTCTCTAGGGTATATACTCAGGAGTAAGATTGTTGGGAAATACAGTAAGTTTAACTCCACAACAAAATATCAAACTGTTTTCAAGTGTGGCTGTACCATTTTGTATCGACCCTCAGTGTATGAGATTTCCAGTTGCTCTACATCATCACCAGTTCTTGGTATTGTCAGTTAGCCACTGAAAGAGATATGCAGTAGTTTCAATTTGCAAATTCTCTAATGACTGAATGATGTTGAACATTTCCCATGTATTTATATGCCAAGTTCATATCCTCTTTGGTAGATAGTATGTCCAAGATTCTTGCCCATTTTTAGGCTAGGTTATTGTTTTTTTACTGTTGAATTTTGAGAGTTTTTTGGTGTATTCTGAATATAAAACATTTGTCAGATATGTGATTTCAAATATTTTCTCTTAATCTATGGCTTATATTACAGTATTTCTGTGTTCTTCACAGAGAATTTTTAACATTTTAATGGTCTGATTTATATATATTTTCCCTCTTTTATGGATTGTGCTCCATTGTCATATATTAGAACTCCACCAAATGCAAGGTCATAAAAACTTAAAATTTAAGAAGAGGTTCTTTTTTTTTTGCAAGTGTGTCTAATTTTTCCAATATCACCTTGATTTGTTCTTTCTCAATTCATCTGCTTTGATGTTTTCATCAAAAAATCAGTTGGTCACATAGGAGTTGGCCTATTTCTGAACTCTCTGTGTCTTCCCATTATTTATATATCAATTCTTTTAAAAATATCACGTCTGGTAAAATGCATATTGTAAGTCTTATCTTTAGAGTATGATTTTGTTCTTTTTCTTTTTCAAAATTCTTTTAGCTATTCTAGCTCCTCTGTCTTTCCACATAAAGTTCAGAATCAGCTTATCTATCTCTATAAAAACATCCCAATGGGATTAATTGACTTCTTTTAAATCTATGGATCAAATGCAGGCAACATTGTCATCTTTACTATTGTCTCTTCCATTCCATGCACACAACATGTATCCTTAATTATTTAGGTCTTCTTCACTACATTTATCAGACTTTTGTACTCTTTTAGTAATCAAATCTAGTATGTTTTGTTAGATTTATATCTAAGTAGTCTATTTTTGGAGCCTTTTAAAATGCTATTTAAAAAATTTCATGTCGAATTGTACATTACTAAAATAATCAAATTAGGTTAATTTTTGTTTGTTCACCTAGCATTCTGTGAACTTACTTGATTTACTTTTTAATTCTAAGGTGTTTTTATTATTTTGTTTTATCATTGTCTTGTAGTAAAGCCCTTGGCATATCTATGTAGTCAATCATGATGCTCGAAAATAGGAATAGTTTTGTTTCTTTCTTTCCAACCTGTATGACTTTTGGTGTTTTTCTTGCCTTATTGCACTGGCTAAAACTTTCAGTGCAATGTTGAATGAACAACCTTACCTTAATTCCACAATATTCTCACAAGCAGTGTGGACAACCAAAGCTATAGGCTGAGCCCCCAGTCTTGGGGTTTGTTCATATGAAACTTAACCCCACAAAGGATAGGTCAAGTCTACTTAAAATTTAGGCCTAAGAGTCACCCCCAGGAGGGCCTCTTTTGTTGCTCAGATGTGGCCTCTCTCTCCAGCCAATATGATGAGCAGTCTCACTACCCTCCCCCTCTCTGCGTGGGACATGACTCCCACGGATGTGTACCTTCCTGGCAACGTGGGACAGAGATCCTGGAATGAGCTGAGATTCAGCATCAAGGGACTGAAAAAAAACCCTAGAATGAGCTGAGAATTAACATCAAGGGATTGAGAGAAACTTCTCGACCAAAGGGGGAACAGTGAAATGAGACTAAGTGTCAATGGCGGAGAGACTCCAAACAGAGTTGAGAGGTTATCCTGTAGGTTATTCTTATGCATTAAGTAGATATAACCTTGTTGTTCAAGATGTAGCAGAGAGGCTGGAGGGAACTGCCTGAAAATGTAGAGCTGTGTTCCAGTAGCCATGTTTCTTGATGATGATTGAACAATGACATAGCTTTCACAATGAGACTCTGTGAATGTGAAAACCTTGTGTCTGATGTTCCTTTCAGCTACTATATCCACAAAAGAGTAGAACATGTGGAATAAAAATAAATAATGGGGGGAACAAATGTTAAAATAAATTTAGTTTGAAATGCTAGTGGTAAATGAAAGCAAGGGGTAAGG
>PVIY010058843.1:0-12295 GCA_004026745.1 Myrmecophaga tridactyla | reverse complement strand
TGGGTGTTATAAAATGTCTAGCATATAGGAGGAACCTAATAAATAAAAATAACAGCTACCACTCACCAATATAACATTTTTTCGAGGGCCAGGCACTGTTTTAAGGATTTTACGCAAATTACTTTACTCCTAGGGACTTTACATACTGCATCTAATTAAAAAAAATTTTTTTTTATTGAGATATCTTCATGCACCATATTTTCCATCAATAGTATATAATCAGTGGCTCACAAAATCATCACATAGTTGTGTATTTCTTACCATGATCATTTTAAGAACATTTGCACAACTCCAGAAAAAGAAATAAAAATAACCCCCATACTCCTTACCCTTCCCTCTCATTGACCACTAATATTTCCATCTACCCAATTTTTTTTACCCCTTATCCCACCTTATTTTTTTATCTGTATTTTTTTGCTCATCTGTCCATATTCTGAATAAAGGGAGCATCTGACACAAAGTTTTCCCAATCACATAATCACACTGTAAAAGCTATATAGTTATACAATCATCTTCAAGAATCAAGGCTACTGGAACACAGCTCAATAGTTTCAGGTACTTCCTCTAGCCACTCCAATACACCATAAACTAAAAAGGGATATCTATATAATGTATACGAATAACCTCCAGGATAACCTCTCGGCTCTGTTTGAAATCTCTCAGCCACTGAAAGTTTATTTTGTCTCATTTCTCTCTTCCTCCTTTTGATCAGGAAGGCTTTCTCAATACCATGATGCTGGGTCCCGGCTCATCCTCTGGAGTCCTGTCCCACATTGCCAGGGAGATTTATACCCCCGGGAGTCATGTCCCATGTAGGGGGGAGGGCAGTGAGTTCACCTGCCGAGTTGGCTTAGAGAGTCCACATCTGAGCAACAAGAGGTTCTCTGAGGGTGACTCCAAGACATAATTAGTAGACCCCTATGAAATAGAAGTTATTATTATTAATAATATTAATTTTATTTTCTAAAAAAGCATAGAGAAGCATAGAAATGTTAAATAATGTGCCTTATGGTAATTTGCTTACTGTAAATGTGGCAGATGTGGGATTTGAACAGGTGAACTCTGACCTTTGGCCTCTGTGCTTTTGAAACCACCACATGGCCCATTCTTTCTGTTCTAGAGCAGTCCTGGCCAGTCACCGTGCAAGGAGCTTCACTCAGAGCAGACGCACAGCAGTGGCTCAAGAATGTCTTGGAACATGGTAACCATGCAGCAACTTGATGGTGAGTCTGGTGCCTTCTGTCTTCCAGTGCAGGGGAGGTGGTGGACCTCTCTGGGTGTCTGATCTTAAAGCTGCTGCATCTGCCTGGGCAGGAGATAAGCCCCCACCCAGTTCTAGGTTTGGCTACAACAGAATCCCATAGTCCTAGTGTTAACTGTATTTTAACTGTATTTAACCATTAACTGCATTGTTAAAATATAAAATATTTAGCACCCAGTGCGAGGCATGAGTATGGACAGATCAGAGCATATGGCCCCTGGAGCAGTTTTCTGGAGGACCCCATTACCGGCACCCTAGGGCCAGGATTTTAACCCTTTAGTTGGCGGTGGCTGTAGAAGTCAGTGGTAGAGGTCAGAGAAAGGGTAAAAAACACTCTGGGGTTTGAGGCAGCTACTATTTACCAACTAGTATGGAAGCATTTCAGTATTTTAGCAGTTGGTATGGCCACACCGGCTGTGCTGGTCTGAAAGGATGTATGTACCCTAGAAAAGCCATGTTTTAATCAAAATCCCATTTCCTAAAGGCAGAATAATCCCTATTCAATACTGTATGCTTGAAACTGTAATTAGATCATCTCCCTGGAGATGTGACTTAATCAAGAGTGGCTGTTAAACTAGATTAGATGGAGAGTTGTCTCCACCCATTCGGGTGGGTCTTGATTAGTTTACTGGAATCCTATAAAAGAGGAAACATTCTGGAGAATGGGGGAGATTCTGAGAGAGCAGAGAATGACATAGCCATGAGAAGCAGAGAGTCCCCCAACCAGTGACCTTTGGAGATGAAGAAGGAAAACGCCTCCTGGGGAGCTTCATGAAACAGGAAGCCAGGAGAAGAAGCTAGCAGATGATGCTGTGTTCGCCATGTGCCCTTCCAGATGTGAGAGGAACCCTGACTGTGTTCACCATGTGCCTTCTCACTTAAGAGAGAAACCCTGAACTTCATCGGCCTTCTTGAACCAAGGTATCTTTCCCTGGATGCCTTATATTGGGCATTTCTATAGACTTGTTTTAATTGGGACATTTTCTCAGCCTTAGAACTGTAAACTAGCAACTTATTAAATTCCCCTTTTTAAAAGCTGTTCCATTTCTGGTATATTGCATTTTGGCAGCTAGCAAACTAGAACACTGGCAGATTATTGTCATCCTTACTGTATGTCCTGGGTCAATTTGCTTAATTGTTCTGCAATTCATATCTTCAATCTATAAAGTAGGAATAACAGTAGAAACTAACTCATGAGATTGGGGAGGGATTACAAGGCAAGCAAGTAAAACTTCCACTTCCAGCTCAGAGGAGGCGTCCGTCAGTGGGGGTTGTTGTTAATACTCCAGATGGATGAGCGTGTGTGGCAACTGGGGTGGGAGAAAGCGAGATAGGGTGCTGACCCGGGGCCCTTCCCTTTCATCACCCCATTGCCTTCTTCTTCTCCAATTGCAAGCCAGGTCCTAGAGGTTAGGACCTGGCTGGGGGTTGGGCATTAATTGGTTCATGCTTCCTTAGGGCCACAGGTTATATTGAACTGGCCTGGTCTGTCTGGATGGCTGCTGCTGTTTTGAGGTGCTGAGGCAGCAATCATAGAAGAAATGTGGGTCCACTCTTGTCAGCCCCTGGCCATAGGGTCTAGATGGAGGAGGTGACCATATGGGGGGCTCCTGTCTATAGCTGGAAGACCTACCCCAGAGTTTATCTGTTCTTCCCACAAATATTTGTTGAATGCTCAATGTATGCCGGTCACTGGCTATATGGTGGTAAACAAACAAAAACAGAACACAAAGTCCCACAGAAGAGACATATTGTAAATAAATAAATACAAAAATAAAATATATAATTATAAAATAAACTGTGATAAATAGTATGGGAAAATGATTAGGTTCTGTGCCGGTTTTGAAACTGTTACGTATCTCAGAAAAGCCATGTTTTAATCCTGATCGAATCTTGTGGGGGCAGACCTACTGTTTAGGGTAGGGAACTTGGGTCGGATTGTTTCCATAAAGATGTGACACACCCAGTTGTGGGTGTGACCTTTTGGCTAGATTAATTCCATGGCGATGTGACACACCCAGTTGTGGGTGTGGCCTTTTGATTAGATGGAGATGTGACCCCACCCATTCAATGTGAGTCCTGATTAGTTTATTAGAGTCCTTTAAAAGGGGAAACATTTTGGAGAGACCGCAGATGCAGACACTTGGGGAACAGCTGCTTTAGAGATGACAGAGACACAGATGTTTGGAGATACTTAGAGAACTGACAGAGCCAACATGAGACTTAGACTTTGAAATCAGAGCCCAGCAGATGCCACCATGTGCCTTCCCATTAGATGCTAAGCAAGCCTGAACCTGAAGAAGCCAAGTTAGGAAGCCCCCACAGGAAACAGAGGCTGAAAGCAATGGAACCCAAGAACAAGGGACCAGCAGATGCCATCCATGTGACTTCCCAGCTGCCAGAGGTGTTCTGGATGGCATCCGCCTTTCTTGAGTGATGGTAACCTCTTGTTGGTGCCTTAATTTGGACATTTTCATGACCTTAGATTGTAACTCACAACTTAATAAAGTCCCATTTTTAAAGCCATTCTATTTCTGGTATATTGCATTCTGGCAGCATTAGCAAACTGAAATATGTTCACTTCCCCACATTCCGGCAACCAAAAGTGGGGGGATAGTATGGTCAGGGTGGGTCTCTTTGAAGAGGCGGCAATTATATTGAGACCTGATGGGTGAATAGGAGTTATTGAGATAGAGGGTGAAGGGTAGGATGTCCCAGGCAAAAGGAGTAGCATATGGGCACTTGAAGGTAGGAAAGCCCTCCTAGAGTGGTTGGATCATTAAAGCAAAGGAAGGTAGAAACAAGGTAATGCCATTCTTGTCAGCCCTACTGTGAAAAGTTTCAGTTTTATTCTATGTGCAATGAGAATCCACTGGAGGATTGGAAACAGGATATGATCTGACTTGAGTTTTGAAAAATAATCTTGTTGGTTGCCTTGATCAGATGATGCTGAAGAATGGCCAGTAGGATGCAAAGGTGGAAGCAGAGAGATCAGATGGGACATTGTTTTAGTTTGTTAATGCTGCCGGAAGTGCAAAGTACCAGAAATGGAATGGCATTTTTTTTTCTTTGCATGGGCAGGCACTGGGAATCGAACCCGGGTTTCCAGCATGGCAGGCGAGAATTCTGCCTGCTGAGCCACCATGACCTGCCCTGGAACAGCTTTTTAAAGAGAATTTATTAAGTTACAAGTTTACAGTTCTAAGGCCATAAAAATGTCCAAAGTAAGGCATCCAGAGAAAGATACCTTGAATCAAGAAAGGCTGATGTTTGCCACATGGGAAAGCACATGGCTGGCATCTAGATCCCCTCCTGTCTTCTAGTTTCAAATAGCTCACTCAACTACTATGGATCCTTCTGGCTTCTGGCTTTCTTGGCAGCTCGGGGAAGGCACATGCCAACATCTGCTGAGCTCTGCATCTCCAAACATCCATGCCTAGGCATTGACTCTCTCTGTCCACAGTCCAGACATCTCCTTTGGCACTCCAAGCATCTCCAAATGTCTGCATCCATGTCGCTTCTGAAGCAACTGTAAAACGTTTCCCCTTTTAAAGGACTCCAATGAAATAATCAAGATGCACCTTGAATGGACGGAGTCACATCTCTGTCTAATCAAAAGGTCACACCCATGACTGGGGGTATCACATCTCCATGGAAACAATCCAATCAAGGTTCCTACCCTAAACAATAGGTCTGCCCCCACAAGATTGGATTAGGAATGAAAACATGGCTTTTCTAGGGTGCATAATAATTTCAAACCAGCACAGACATGAATATTAAAAAGTCCCCAAACTCCTAGGAAAAGACTGATCTACAGCCCTAGTAATAAGTAACCACTAGAACTGATCTTAGGCTAGTCAATGGTAACTCAACTCACTCAACCTGCCCCTAAATCCAACCAATCATGATACCCTCATGACTAAGAAAATCAACTGATGTCAACCTATCGCATCCTTTGTGCCCAACACAAACCCAAAAGAAACTCTTCTCAACCCGTATGTGTAAGTTTAACAGTTGGCTCTGTTCTTTGAGACTCTGCCTGACCAGCAAAACCCTCCTGTTCTTCAGGAAGCAATACATTCAGCTGGTTTCAGATATTAAGTGGTGGTCTCATCCTGCAATGGAGGCCGTTATAGTCATCCAGGCTCTAGGTGATGGTGTCTGACTTCGTGTCAGGGCTGAGGATGTGCTGCTGGGGTTGGTGCAGCCGACTCTCCTGGTCTGTGCTTTAGTGGCTGACCAATCTTCTTTTGAAGGACACACAGTTTCTTCAGATTTCAGGTCTTCATTTAGGTGTACAGTCAAATCTTGTCCTGGGGGATGTTCTATTCCTTTAAGGGGATGTGTCAGTCAGGACATAGTCAGAAAATGGACACCACACCAGTTATTTGAGAAGAATTGAATCAACATAAAAAAAATATATGCATAAAGTTGCTAAGTAGGTACCTAAAAAGGATAAAGAGAGAACGCTAAGGTACACAGAGGTGGTGACTGTGGGAACCATCTGCCCCCCTGTAAAGCTGAAGAAACGAAGGAAGTTGAAATGATAAAACAAAAACTTGGAGATGGTCCTATGGACCTGAAATGCAAGCCTCTGAGGAGGGGGCTGTGAGGCTGGGACGCATGTGTGAGGAGGGAGCGCTGCTCAGCTGGTGATGGACTGGAGGGTACAACAAGGTCGGTCCTACAAGTGTCTACAAGTGCTGAAAAAACTGCAAATTGGATTCAGCTGGTTCTTAGGAAGAACCTGCCACTGCGGAGGTGAAGAAATCAAGGTGGAGTGGTGCTCATAGGAATCTCACAGAAAGCCAACCCCGTCTCCTCTTCCAGACTTGCAGCATCCTTCAAACACTTCCTATTAGCAGAGCGTCAGAGGGAGCTCCTGGCAAACAGACATGTGGTTTGCAGAATCCCAGGTCCAGCATCACAAAATGAAGTACAGAGGGGTGAGTTTGGAGTTGAGAGACAATACCTTAATATCTGGCACAGATGACATTTCATATCTCTGATTCCATCCCAGTTTTGTTTGTTTGGCTTAGGGTAGCCTTATTTCTAAGTGTCTCAGTTTGGTGAAGCTGCTGAAATGCAATGTACCGGAAACGGTCTGGCTTTTAACAATGGGGATTTATTAGTTTACAGATTTATAGTTCTAAGGCCACAAAATGTCCAAATTGAGCATCAAGAGGAAGATACCTTCTCTGAAGAAAGGCTGCTGGCATCCGGGTCTCCTCTGTCAGCTAGGAAGGCACACGGCGCCATCTGCTGGTCTTTTGCTTCTGCGTTCTGTTGCTTTCAGCTTCTGGTTTCAGTGTCTCTCTCAGCTCCTCCAGGGGTCTTTCTCTTAGTTTCTCTGGGTGCTTCTCTCTAAGCTCTTTCCAAACTTCCCTGGGTGTTTCTCTTGTATCCTCATAAAGGACTCCAGTAAAGGATTAAGACCCCCCAATTCATCTCACTTGAACCAACCTAATTAAAAGTCCCTTCCACAATAAGTCTGGACCCACAGGAATGGATTAAAAGAACTTGGGCTTTTCTAGGATATATAACAGCTTCAAACCAGCACACTCAGAGTTAGGGAAGCCACCTTATTCTTGCCTCATAAACTTCTCTCAAGTTGCTCCCCATATGGTGTGGGGGCAGACACACACACAATTAGCTGATTCCCAGCACAGTGTGATGCTTATGGTGCGTGACGGGGGAGAAGAAGCAGGAGGACGTGTTCTGCATTTTGCCTGGATGGCTGATCCTCGAATGTGGCCAGAGTGCATTTGCGCTAGGGTTGGAAGAATGATTAGGATTCCAGAAGGGTAGACGAGAGGCATTGTGAGGTCCATTTTACAGAAGAAACCGAGGTTCGGAGATTCCATTTCTGGAGTCAGCGAGAATACTGGCTGTTGGTCTGTGGAACCCAGCTTCTTAAACCACTGTCATCACTGGGATGGTGACATCTGCCTTCCAGGGTGGTGGTGAGGGGTTAACTGACTTGCTCTATTAAGTAAAAACATAAAGCCATGGTGGGAGACAGATGCTGAACACGTTCCCACTCACCGGCCTTCCAACTTGTAGTTCAAATTCGTGTCTCAACGAAGTTATAAATCGGTTCATGCCACGAGTCTGGAGGTGGAGGGGTGGTAGTGTCCTAACATAGTTGAAACCAAGAATGTAAAATCCCCGCGTGTCAGTGTCCCAGTGAATGATATTGGTGATAATCGTCATAGGCTCCCAATTATGAGCGCCTCTTGTGTATGTGCCAGATACATTACGTAGATCATTTAGCTTTTTTATTCAGTGGATAGGCGTTTGGTGTGTTCTACATGCCAGGTATCATGCTGTGTTAACTTTAATCGTCACAACAAAACCAAGCAGTAGGTTTTATTGTCCCTGTTTAATAGATGATGAAAGTGAGGCTAACACGCCTGGCCTGTTTTCCCATCTATACAACAATGGCAGTAATGGTGCTACCCCTAGAGTGGCTGATATAATGCAGTCAATAGGACATATTGCTTGGGGCATAGCAGGTGCTGAATGCTTGCTTGCAATTTAATATCTCACCAGTACTATCTGAACTAGTACAACTACTGCTCAGGGCCATGCAGCTAGGAAAGGGTCTCTGATTCTGGAGACTGTGGTTCCCCCCCCGCCCCCGGACACCTCCCCCATGTTCTTTGTGCTAGATCAGTCTGTCTGTCCACAGGGGTAGGCCTGGCTTCTCCAGGTTATTTTAGAGGGGAGAGGAGGAGCATCCAGAGAGCTGCCATCTAGAAAGCATGCTTTCCCTTGGTCAGCCCCCCAAATCCCTCAAACTCACTGCACATAACCAAGCTGTCAAGTAAAAGTATGGGCATTAAAAAAACACTTAAATCACGTTACGTGATCACTTAAACACATCACTTTAAGTCATGAGTAGACTGGAAAAGTGAGTTCACACTCCATGTAGAAAGGCATTTCTTCAACAGGGTACTGGTACTGGCATTTTGGCTAAAACAAGTCTTGCAGCAGAGGGCTGAGCCCACACCGCAGATCTGCTGAGTGTCTCTGACCACCGTCCACTGAATGCCAGTAGCATTCCCCAGTCATTGTGAAAATGAAAAAAAAAAACAATCCTCCATTGAGAGGAGGTGAAGCATAGCTTCTGGTCAAGAACCCACTGCTATAGAAGATATATTCCAGCAAAGAGAAAATGCATCCAGGAAGAAAAAGTGGGATATAAGAAGCACAGATGAACAAGGAAACTGGTGCTTTTATTTCTATAGGATAGATTCCCAAGCGTGGGATTGCTGGATCAAAGGACAAGTGGAGCTGTTTCCATGTGTCATACATTGCCAGACAGCTCTCTGGCAAGGTCGAAGCTCCTGGTGATGTGACCCAGACCCCCTTCCCAGCTCGTATGTTGTCATGCTCTCATTTTGCTTGTCTGTTGAGTGAAGTAGTATCTCATTGTTACTTCATTTGCATTCTCTGATCCCTAGGGAGGCTGAACATCTTTTCATATGTTTATTTTCCACTTGGATTTGTTCTATCAATTGTCTAACCATGGCTTTTGGCCATTTTTATTCTGTAACTAATTTGCAAAGGCTCTTTGTATTTATGATTGTTAACCTTTTATTTGCCCTCTGCATTGCAGAGCTTTTCCTCTACCCTATCATGTGTTGATTGTTATTTGTGGGACTTTTTGCCATACAAAAGCTTTTTTTTTTCTTTTAATAGATAAGTTTTTTCTTTTCTACTGTTTGGTTTTTATATTTTCCATCGGGTTCTAGGTTGGTATAGTCTCATGTTTTCTTCTAGGATTTTAATGGCTTTATTTTTTAGACTCAAGTCTTTAATTCATCTGGAATTTATTTTTGCTTAAAAGATGGGAGATAGGGTTCTGATTTTTAATTTCTTCTCGTTCTGCAATGTCCAATACAATAGCTACTAGTCTCGTGGCTGCTGAGCGCTTGATGTCCATGAAGATGACTGCAAGTGTAAAATATACACTGCATTTCAAAGCTTTGGTATGAAAAAATAATTTAAAGGATATTATTAATTTTTATATTGCTTACATGTTGAAATGACAATATTTGGGATATATAAATGTATTATAAAATAGCGTGGGCCATGGTGGCTCTGTGGCAGAGCTCTCACCTGCCATGCCAGAGACCCAGGTTCGATTCCTGGTGTCTGCCCATGCAAAAAAAAAAAAAAGAAAGAAAAAAATACATGTTAAATAAAATGTATCATTAAACTAACATCACATATTTCTTTTTATTCTTTTAAAAATGGCTACTATAAAATTTTAAATTGCATGTATGGCTTACATTATATTTCTGTTGGACAGTGCTATTCTTGATAGTTGTGCCAAAACTATTTATTAAATATTTTTATTCTCTTTCACTTATCTTTTATCTTCCTCATGAGGAGTGTTTCTGTTTTATGGCTTGTAGTAAGTATCTGTCTTATCAGTTCTCATCATCTTTTTTTTTTTTGGTTTAATGACAGGAATTTATTGGTTCATGATTTCAGAGGCTTTGCTGTCACATGACAGTGCACATGGCAACGTCTTCTGCTTTCTCTTCCAAGTTCCTTGGACTTCCAGCTTCTTACTTGTCCCATGGTTTCTTTCTGTGGCGTTCTCTATACATCCTTCAGTAACGGAATTAAGACCCATCCTGATTCAATTGACCACACCATAACTAAGAATAATCTCATCAAAAGGTCCTGTTTACAATGGGTTCACACCTTCCAAATTCTCCAAGTAGAAGGAACCCCTCTTAAAAGGAAACAACTTCTGTACACGCATCTTCTTCTAGAATTTCCCTAATACTCCTAGTCTGACCTTGCATTCATTATTGACAGAGGGAAATTGTAGCCATGAAGTTATTAAGCATACTAGGAGTTCTTTTTCTCAAGTTGTGGTATTAGTGTGTCATTTTGCTTCGTACCTTCTGACTTGATTTCTATTAATGTTGCTGATCGTTGGTTTCACAAAGAAATTCATACATGAGCTAGTTGGTTTCCACTGACTTTATGCTGAGAGCACAGAAGGCTGGACAGGTAGTGTCAGAGTATCTGCAGCCTACCTGACCCACACCAGAAGGTGCTGCCACTTTGTAAGCGGGCACTGTGCCACCTCAAGTCTCGGCGCAGCCACGGGGTCAGCACCAGAACTTTGCTTGTTGGTGAGGACAGTATGAGGCTGGGAAAAAATCTAAGTCAAGACATCATCAAGGCAGTGGTTTCTTCTGTAAGACTGTGGTGTTTTGGGGCTGGCTGCCTTCGATTCTTGGTCCTAGCTTGTCACATGGCAAGGTACATGGTGGCATCTCCTGTTGTTTCCCTTATCTCCCAGGTTCCCTTGAGCTCCAGCTTCTGGCTTTCTCTCTCCTATGTCCTTAAGTATGATGTTAGATGTAGATTTTTTGTAGATGTTCGAAGTTCCCCTATATTCTTAGTTTGCTGAGGGTATTTGTCATGACTTGGTATTGGATTTGGTTGAGTCATTTTTCTGTGATAATTATATGATTATATGATTTTTCTTCTTTAGCAGTTCTGTGTGGGGTCTCAGCTGGTCCACTTTGTCCAGACTGTTGTACGCTGTGTGTCCGGTCACTGACGTGGCCCCAGCAGTTGTTCTGTCCTGTTCCTGGTATTTACTAGCTGCTCTGGCGGATGATCCAAATACCATACCTCACTAAGCTGCCATCTTGCCCCACCTCCCCTAGAGCTTGAAACATTTCAAATTTCACTTCTGATCTAAAGTGTTTAACAAAAAAATCCCTCAGAACCACTTTCTCAAAACCCTATAGTTTTTACCACTGTGCATTATAATTAAAAAAAACCCAACAACACAATTTAAATGAGGCATTGGTTAAACTGAAAAAAGGATGAGATTTAAAGTATCTTAAATGCAAAAGGAATATGTAGAAAATTCCAACTATGATGTTATTTGTAGTGGTGAAAAAATAGAGAAAAAATAAAACCAAATATCCTTCAATATAAGAGTTGTTAAATAAAGTGAGATATTTTCACACATTAAAACATATGGAAGAACTTTCACTTCTGCCATAGATGGAGGAACAAGGCTGGTATATATTCTCCTACATGAAACAATTGAAAAACAAAAATAAAAATAAAAATTTGAAATAACAGCTTTAAATACCTTGGACATATACGATGAAGAAAAAAAGTTATGTTCGATGGGAAACAAACTAGGTGAACCTTCCCGCCCAGCAAGGAAGAGGGAGATCCCAACGGATTCCCTGAGGTGAGGAGGCAGGACTCAAAGACCAGAAAGAGCAAAGCAGCTAGACCTCACCAGACAGAGCTGCGAACCCAAATGGTTCCAGAGATGGCAGGTCTTTCTCAGCACCGAAGAAGAGAAAGCTTCATCGAGAAACAACTCTGGAGATGGCAGAGGTCCTTTGAGGACTGGGCAGACGGCAGGTCAGCTGCTGCTGGAGACTCTCCTCATCCTTTGAATGGCAATGTGTCACCTGGGGAAATTCACAATCATTAGTTTCAGCCCTCCAGTGTGGGAGTCAGAGCTCAGATTCCCAGCCATCCTCCAGTTAGGGTGTTCTCTTTCACCAGGGTTCTTCCAATCAGATACACATTTGCGGACAGATTTGGGAGAGAGCTATGTGGGAAACGAGTGCTGCATGGAACCCACGTGGCAGGGGCTGCTAGCATGGGTGGCAGCGGTCTCCACACTGATGTTTTCCAGTGGGCGCAAGGTCAAGGTCCAGCCAGGAGTGGCCCTGGAGGTGTGACAGGAATGCCAGCTTCTTTATCAGGCTCTTCAGGGAGCTGGAGGAGGCTTTTATTGCACTTGTGTCACTGTCCAATTCATCACTCTAATTCCTTTTGCAGAGCTTTTCTTCTAGCGAAGCCAGCCCATGACAATAGGAGATTGTCCTTATTCTTGGGAGATGCATGCAGAAGTGTAAGACTGCATATCTTGATATCTGTAACGTACTTTAAGATGGTTCAGAAAATTTGCATGTATGTCTAAAAAGAGAGTCAGGGAAATAAAGCAAATGTGGGAAAATTTAACAA
>PVIY010058842.1:0-12298 GCA_004026745.1 Myrmecophaga tridactyla | reverse complement strand
TTTTTTTTTTTTTTTTGTACTTGCAGGATTCCACTGTGTGGAAAATTTGTTTAATTAGTCTCCTACTGGGGTACATGAGCTTGTTTACACTCTTTTGCTTATTCAGCCAATGATGTAATGAATTATTTTGCACTTATATCACTTCAAATACATGTTAATATATCTGAAGGATAAATTCCTGTAAGTGGAATCACTGGGTTAGAATTATGTGCATCTGTAATTTTGATAGAAATTGCCAAAACCCTTCATCAGAAGTTTTGTGGGTTTTTTTGCCATGTAGGCTGTATGTAGGTTTATTTTAGCATTGAGTTTTAAGCTTTTTCAACATCACAGAACCTTTTAAAGAGTTGATAAAAGCTATTGATTCTTTTTCCAGCAAGATACACTAGGTACAAAAATCTAGAGTACAATCTGTAGCATTCTTGAAGGTCAGTGCATTCTGGGAAAGGAAATTTTGTTTTAGAGGCATACTTCTGGTCGCCCTGATACGTGCATAATCTTCCTTATGGCCCATGTGTTGCTGCAGTTCTTCCTTCCATGTATCTTTCATTCTTGTCATTTAGAAAGCTTTTTGTTGATCTTGTTGTCTTTTTTTTTTTTTATCATCACATCACCTTTTTTTTTCTTTTTTGGAAAAATTACCTATATACAAAAAAGCAATAAATTCCAAAGCACATTGCAACAATTCATTGTAGAACAGGTTTCAGAGTTTGGTATAGGTTACAGTTCCACAATTTTAGGCTTTTAGTGCTTGCTGCTCTGGAGACTAAAAGAAATATCAGTATAATGATTCAGCAATCATACTCATTTGTTATACCCTACCTTCTCTCCATAGAAGTTTTAACAATTTGCATTCCAGTCAGTAATGTTTGATAATTTTTGTCATGTCCACATAAGCAATCCTTTTGTTAGTGCTAATATGAAAGATAAAACAAAATATAACTCATGCTCTTTTTACTTGGAATTTTTCTTATTATGGGTGAACTAGATAAAATTTTCAACTGACTTTCTGTGAATTTACCACTTATACTTTGCCCATTTTTCTACGGAGTTACTGTTTTGTTAAAAATTGATTTGTAAGAGCTCTTTATATATAAGGTTAATTGGCCCTCTTTCTGTGATAAGAGTTGTAAATGTTTTTTCCCAGTGTGCCATTGGTTTTTTGACTTTGCTTATGATGGTTTTTGCCATGTAAAATTTTGTTGTTGATTGGCCTTTTGTGTTATACTTAGAAAGGCATTCCAACTCCTGAGATTATGAAGAAAATTATTACATGGTTTTTTGCAGTACATTTAGGGTGTTTCAATTTAATTATTTGATCAATCTGGAATTTATGAGATAGGATCTCACTTGATTCTTTTCTGCTGCTGAATTTTCCCAACATCATGCATTCAATAGTGTACCTTTTTCCCTGTGACTTAAAAATGTCACTTTTTACTATATAGTAAGTTCTTTCATGCATTTGGGTGGTATTCTATTTTTTTTGTATCTACCCACGTTGACATACAGGAAGATTTTAAAAAGCTGGTTTGTCTCATCTCTCCAGAGCATAGTGGATATGGTCCTTCCTGAAGCAGGAGATAGGAGATGGCCTCTTATGGTCCTTCCCAACTCTAACACCAGGGCTTAAATTTCATTTACATATCGCTGTCCAGCAGACCGCAGCTACAGTTAATGATCAGGATCTGCACAATTTTTCAGCTCACTCATGCTTTAAAGACGATTAACTCATTGAAATAGCTGAACATTCTAGAGTTTGTTGTGAGCTGTTGTTTTTTGTTGTTGACACATGGACCTTGGTGACTGAGATCTTCTCTTGTGTAAAGATATCACAGTTCACATAGACACTTCATTCTGAACATCACCTCCTCTGGAAATTACCTGCTTCTATGTTGTTTACTCTCTATTCTACACTGCCATAGTATTTGTACTTCTTTACAATGTTGCGTTATGGCCTGGTACCTTCTCTTATTCGTCTGTACTCCCAGAATGTAGTATAAGTATTCAGCATAAATTTTTGAATGAAACATCGGGATGGCCCTCAGAAGGGAATGGGATGAGCAGAACGCCACTTCCATTCCCCTCCACTCCTAACCGCTGGGTCCTTCTGGGAGGGCCTGCTGGTGACTGGATGGAAGTGAGGCTGTAGGCTCTTTTGGAGCTCCTCCCAGGACCAGTGCTGACCTTTCTCCCTCTGGGTCTGGGCAGTCACTGGGGTAGGACATAGAGAGTCTGGGATCTGGAATGAGGACCAGGGGAAGAGGCTTTGGAAAGAGTTTGGCATTCTAGGATCCATGGACTCTTCTTGGGAAGGAAAAAGTTAATTTATGGAAGCATGCCAAGTCTCCCAGTCCCTAGAAGACAGCAAGAAGTAGGATAGTGGGCTACATCTCTCTGACCTTGAAATGAAATTAGGCAGGAAACTCTGAAAGCCTAGAAGCCAGACATCTTGCAGCCTGTCCTCATGCCACAGGCCCACAAAGCCTGCAACCTTTGCTGTTCACCATCTGTGGGAATCCCCTTACTAAGAAAGCTCCATAAACCATATCTGAGCCCCAATGAGGAAAGAACTTTCATAATCGGTTAGTAGTGAAAGTATATTCAAGTCAATATTGTTAGGTAAAAACTGAACGATGAAGGTCTCATCAGTAAATGATTCTATTTTTGCATTGTTTTAATTTTAACTAGTATCAGGAATCCCAACTCATGGATATAGGTAGTTGAAAGGCATAAAATCTATTTAGCCTCCTATCTTGTTGGGGTTGCATGCCAAAAATAATTTTTAATTAAAATGACTTTCTCTCAAGAAACTTTTGCTTCCGCAGGCCATCTAATGTGTTTAGTATAGAAGTTGTTTAGTATAGCAGCTGCCATTCAAAATGGAAAATCCAGAGATTTAACTCATCTTCCAGGTGTCTTTTCCTAATAGAAACCTTAGTATCCCCTCTAACCCCCACCCATCACACACACACACAGCACACTCACTCCCTCACACATATACACACACACATGATCTTTCCCTTTAGCAACAAATATGATAGTAATTCTCCCATCTTTCTTAAAATTTTCCTTTCTATTCTCCACTTTCTCCTTATGCTCCTGTTGATTTCTCTCCTTTGGTTTCACTTTCTCTCCTTTTGTTCTCTCCTGAACCCGCTCCCATTAGTCTTTTGTGACCAAAACACCAGGAAAAGCGTGTTAGTCAAGGTCACCATTGACTAGGGTCCTGGTTTTTGCCTGCTGTCCTGGCATAATTATCAATTTTATCCCCTTTTATCTTCAAAAGTATCCAGTTTGAATGACAAATTACATGGTCATCCTACCAATGATAAGTAATACAAAACATTTACCAAGATTCACCCATTGTTATCTTTATAATTTGCACTCTCTCTCCTCTTCCTCCACACCCCTCTGTGTATATATATTCCCCATATTTTGAGGCTAAGTTACGTGTATCATGGCCTATTTTTTTTTTTTTTTTTTTGCGTGGGCAGGCACCGGGAAACAAACCCAGGTTTCCCGCATGGCAGGTGAGAACTCTGCCACTGAGCCGCCATTGCACCGCCCATGTATCATGGCCTTTTACCCCTAAATATTTCAGTGTCAATTTCCTAAGAGTAAGGTTAGTCTCTTACACATTGATGGCACAGTCGTCAATTCTGTAAATTTATATTGAAGCAATACTTTCATCTGTTCATATTCCTCTTTTGTCAGTTGACTTAATAATTTCCTGTATATCATGCCCCGCACTCTCCCACCCCCAGTATAAGATCCAGTCTAGGGTGAGGTATTGGATTTGGTTATCATGTCTCTTTAGCTTCCTTTAACCTGGAATTTTTATTTCATGGAATTGTTATTTTTGAAGAATAAGTCTTCCTCATCTTTTTTTCCAGTACATTTCTCATTTTCTGTGAATCAAAGTCACACTTTTAATCACCCCTCAATTGGGGATGAATAGGAATTGATGACCATGTCCCCTCCTTAATCTTCCCAGATGACCTGGTCCAAGGCTCCTTGCAGCACACCTGGGCAGTGGGATCAGGGTGAGGGAAGGAAGGCCGAGTTGGCCTCACACACTGGCTCTGAGGTTCCATTCTTTCCCCAGGGATCACTGTCGCCTTGTTCTATAAATCCTTTGGCTCGGCCCCTGGCTGACCTTAAGTCTTGGGTAGAAGGGATGGATGTGGGTGGATTCTGAGAGAGAAGCCTCCTCAAAGTCATGGGGCCAGAGAAATAAATTACGGTGCCCACTTACCTGGCCTTTGTGCTCTCCCTCCTTTCCTGCCCGTTTCTCCCTCCTGCTCTTCCACCCAAGCCCCGTGCAGCCATTTCCTTCCGCTTACAACTGCCCATCTCTCTCTGCATCATCTGAAGTCATTCTAAGTGGCTCTTGGGACATAGGTATCACCTATGGAAACCCACTCTTAGTGTCTGTCATTCCCTCTCCCTTCAAAATCGTGACGAACCTGCTGTTTTCTCAAGTCAGACTCAGAGGGATCTTGAACCATGGCACAGTGCTGCTTCCTCAAATGAACAAGAACACCTTCATTTTCACATGAGGACCCCAAACTATTTGTGACCTATAGGATTAGGAAAGCTCTCCTCCAGCCAGGCCAGCCCCTGGGGTCCTTCTAGAAGGTAGCTTTTGACTGGCATAGTGTCTGCTCTTGGACTGGTCAATGTTTAGTTTCCATTTTGGTTCAGTTGTTTGGAGCAAGGTTTAAGAAGCTGCTTCTGTCTTCCCCACTATGTGTCTGCCCGAGTAAGGAGTCTCCGCCTCTACTTCTGGGCCACCTCCTGTCCCGCACCCACTTCTCACTGATAATTTTCTGTTTTGGCCCTTGACATACTGGCCAAGTTCTTGCTGATTTCCAACTCCAGAAAGCCAGCCTAGACCCCTGGGTCTCTGACTAATCTGTCCTATTTCTTTCTTGAATATTAATTTATAAAAGGATTACACAGCTAAAACCACTTCATCCTGGCAGGGAGAGGCCCCTTCCCTACTCTGACAAGCCCCTGGCTCAGTGGAGTCCTGGTTTAGCAGAGAGTTTCACTGTGGGGATTCCGGGAAAGACTCTTAAAGAGGAAGCTGAGCTTTCTGGGAACATCCTTCCTTCCTCACAATTCTGAGTAGGGCCAGCTCTGCTGTGATAGGAAACTGTTATGATATGTGCCTATGGGAAGCAGACATTTTTGGCAGTGACTTGGCTTCAGAGCACACTAAGCTTTGGGCTAAGGGAAGCACCATTTGTATACCTTCACAAAGTCTCTCCATCATGGGCAAATTACTTGCTCATAACCATAGAAAAAAATGAACTTTTCTTTTGAATATTGGAAAAAATCAAAGGAAAAGTGAAAGTAATGAATCAAAGAGAGCTTGGACAACAAACCAAACAAAAACGCTCGCTTTTCAAAAGCATGTTTAAGCATTTTTTTTCTAGAAAATCTTCTCAAAGTTTATAAATAGCACCTAGCTATCAGTTCCAGCATCAACCTGGGGGAAGTACTTCCTGGTTTTATGACCAAGTTTGTGTGACTGTGGCCAAAAGGGTTTGGAATGGAAACACTTTGTTCATCCGGTTAATTGTTGTTCCCTTCTGTGGCGACAACATTTGTCTGGGTCATGGGATTACTCAGTCAATCAAATATTTATTGAGTAACCAGACAACCAATGGAAAAATTAGGCTTGGACCATATTGTTCTCCATACTCTTGGCTGGCTAGATTTGCCTTAAAGTCTGGAGGCAATTGAGATCACTAATTCTCATCTTTTGATTTGTAGCTTAGAAAAAATTCCACTTGGTTAGTAAAAGAGAATGAAATTGATTTTTTAAAAAATACAGATGCAGAAGAAAATGCATCCTTATGACATTTGGCAAATAAGGTATTCACACATTCAGGCCCCCAATTCCAGTATCAATTTATGAAGGCTTTCTCTCCATTTCATCTGTTTCCTCCTTCTTAGAGAAACAAAGCCAGTGACTCCCACTTGAAACTGGAAGCCCCAGGAATTAAATTGCAATCTCTCTAATTTACCACAAACCTCACATAAACAGTGTTTGGTGGGAAGGTAAAGTCACTCATTTTTACCAGATGGGTCCTGTGAGAGTCATTGCTATTCACCGATATTTCCACTTCTCCTCCTTCTGGGAGCATGGAGAGATTTACACTTCTCTGTCCACTTGAACTTGAGCTTGGCTGTATGATTTGCTTCAACCAAGGAAATGGAGCAGAAATGATGTGCGTTACTTTTGGACAGATGCACAATTTTCTCTTTTCCCTTCCTTTTGCCATAGCAACCACTGATGTCCCAGTTGGTAGAAGCCCCATCAGCTTGGGTCTCTGCATGAGAATAATATGGAGAAGTGTCCCCCCACTGACCTAGGATGGATCTGTAGCAGGACAGAAAAATAAACATCTCAGACCACTGAGATCCTGGGGTTGTTTGTTCCTGCAGCATAGTCTCGCATACGCTGAATAACACAGAAATTGGTGCCTAGAAGTGGACTACATAAAAATATGGTGTTGACTTAAGGGACAGATGGTGTGTGGCAAGGAAACTGCCACTTTTTGGGATGTAGATTATACTCCTGATGAGCTTGTACCTCTGGGGAAAAAGATTATTGTTAGTAGTATGTATAGTTGGCCAATGTTTGACAAACTGTTACAAGAAAGAGAGGAGCTCAAAAAGAAATGGATAAGATTTCATGCAGGAATGTGAGAAAATAGAGTCACAAAAGTCAGGGACTTGTAGGTCTGCTAGGAGACTGGATCCTAAATAGCAAAAGATACAAATGGGGAAAACTTGAAGTGGCAGGGACCAATTAAAATTCTATTCTGCATCAAGGGACCAATTAAGGGTATGGTCATCACACTCATTATTAAAACCTGAATTAAGAGGCCTCTGAGGTAAGAGCCAATTAATTGCATGTGGTGTTCAAGAAGTCCTTTCAATTATGCAAAATGGCACCAGGAAAAAGATACTAAGATGTGGCTCTCTCATCGAAGCCTGACAGACTCAAGGAATCTAAATTAAATTGATAAAGTGAGGCATGAGAGCAAAAGCTCAAAGAAATACAGTAAATAGGGAGATTATGCCTCAGAAGAGACTTTGGCTGTTGGCATATGGCGCTAACTAGAATAAAATATATAAAAAGCTGGCTATGTTTTTGAAAGAGTTGTATTGGCAAAAGAAATAGCCTGGATAAAAAGGAGATGACGATTGTTTAAAACTTAAAATGCCTTTTGGGACTGTAATCAACTCAGGGCAAGAAGTGGGCTGAGAAAGCTGTTCAGCCCTCAGGGAAGGCATTTGTTCATGGCCCATTTCAAATATATGCACGGAAGAAAATTAGAAGAGAAGACTCTTTCAGAAGCTGAGCCAGGCATCAGGAGGACAGTTAGCTAGTAGAGCTTTTCCAGGCAGCACAATCAGAGCCTAATCAAGGAACTATTTCTCATTCTAGTTAGGAGCCATCCCTAAGCCCCGCTGGTATTTAGAATTGCTATACTTGGCCATCTGCACGTGACTCTCATTTTTTCTGAAGCTGAGAACTCGCTGTGGTCACCCTGCCCCTGTTCCACCGTGGAAGGGTGGCTGTGTGGCATGCAGATCCATGAACTTTCTCATCCAAAGGTCTCTAAATCAACTGGTGCCGTATCCAGACCTGATGTAAAAACTGCTATGAATCTCCCCCAAACCCTAGATTTAAAGCTAAAGCCATGTTGGGTTGAGACTTTCTGGTTGTATCCTGGGGGCAAGGGTGAGTATATCTTCCATGCAGAAAGGAGATTGAATTGAGCATTTGGTAACCAAAAGGACAAATATAGTAGCCATTAGAGCTGTTGATCAATATTTCTGGTTCTCCTGCTTTCAAGCATGCATGACACACTCTCACGCCACCTTGGTGTTCACCAGGCCATGTGATTGTTTTGGTTAGTGAAATAGGAAAATGGCATGTACCACTTTCAGGCAGAAGACTTTTCAATCTAGTACTTGATTAACAGTGTTCCCTTTTCCTTGCCATGGCAACCAGCAATATTTCAGAAGGTGGAGGCTTTGGAAACTTAGGTCTCAAGTGAGAACAGTGCAGAGTAGAGATCACTGCCCATCCAAGATGGATAAGAAACATAAGTGAATGATAAACTTTTGTTTATGTTAGAGGTTAAGATAAACAAGATGTTGGAGTTTTGTTTTGTTTTTTGTTTTTGTCATGGCACTGTAACCTAGCCTGCACTGACTAATGTAGGTAAAAATGTGTAAACTGGAGATTAAATCTTAAAGGATTTTCCTCATGGATAGAAGATAGTGTTCCTTAACAGGTAAACTTGCTCTTAGCATTTTTGTTAGTTGTTCTCATATATTTCTATTGAATATTCAGTGAACCAAATGATTTATTGTTTGAAATGTAAATTCATCAGAATCACCCATGTCATGCTCTCACTGTCAGTAAAAATGTTTTCTTCACTTCCTGACACTTGTATTACATCAAGATTCAACTGTATATTCAGTTTTATTTATTTACTTAAAGATAGCACACAATATTTTTAAACATATGATATGACAATTAAACATACTTATTTTTTTAATTGCGTAGATTGAAATACTAATGGTTAATGAGAGGGAGAGGTAAGGGGTATGGCATGTATGAGGTTTTTTTTTTTTTTAATTTCTTTTGCTGGAGAGATCCAGATGTTCAAAAAAAAAAAGATCATGGTGATGAATACACAAGTATGTGATGATATTGTGAGCCATTGAGTGTAACCATGTCAAGAATGTTTGTATGTTTGTTGTTTGCAATAAAAATATAAATATAAAAGCATACTTTTTTTTTTTTTTATAGATTTAAAGGAAAAAGAGAGTTGCCCTTAACATTTGGGTGTGGAATTGGTAACTGCTGTTGAGCACTATATCAGCTCCTGGCATTGGGTTATGAAATGTCACTGCTGGATAACAGAAAGTATATGAATTTATCTGGAGGAAAAAAGCTTTTTTAAGACAGTTTAAGAATGAGTAACATGGTACACAGTGTCTGCAACTATGATTTGGCAAAAGATATAAAAATATTCTTCAAATTTATGTTCCTTCTATCAGTCTTTTCTAAAATCCAAGGACATAGCATTAATCTCAATTTTATGAGAATTAATCTGTGGGGAGTTAAGATAATAAAGTACAGGTTTGTTGCTTTCTGATCTAATTGCTTCAGGGATAGAGCTTACAGAATCTCGAGAAATGGACAATTAACATATTTCCTTCAAATCCCAGAAGTTTTAAGCAAACTTTGGCAAGTGCTGAACTGCAGAAAGTTTGTGGTTGGATTCTTTGATAAATGCCTGAGGTGGGGATCTTCATCACACTTCTTTTCCTTTGTTAACATCGTTCTTTACACTTGGAATGTTCTCCTCTTCTCCAATGCTCAAAATCCTTCTTGTCCTTCCAGGTCCAGCTAAAAATGCAAATCCTTTGATAGAGGAACATTTGGTAGAGGTATAATGGTGATAGTAGATCACATTTTTTTTAATTAATAAAACCAATCAACACACACAATATGAACATTCTTTTTTGTTCCTCACATGGTTGTATATTCATCATCATGATCATTTCTTAGAACATTTGCATCAATTCAGAAAAAGAAATAAATAGAAAACAGAAAAAAAAATTCATACATACCATACCCCTTACCCCTCCCATTCATTGATCACTAGCATTTTAATCTACTAAATTTATTTTGACATTTGTCCCTCCTATTATTTATTTATTTTTAATCCATATGTTTTACTCATCTGTCCATCAGGTAGATTAAAAAAGTATCAGACACCAAGTTTTCACAATCACACAGTCACGTTACAAAAGCTCTATCATTATACAATCAGCAGATCACATTTTTAATTAGAAGTAAGATAGATAACCATGTGCCAAACACTGGGTAAATGCTTCAGGTAATTCTCTCATTTAATTCTCATTGAATGCATATGACTTAGAACTGTTACTATTCCCCAAAACACTCACTAGCCCCTAATTCCATAATTATAGAAATGCTCTATTAGGGCCTTCATATCAGACGTTCCTGAGTTTGACTCCTACCCCTATCACTCATTAGACTGTGTGGCCTTGAACAAATTATTTAACTTCCCTACAGCTAAATGTACAAAAATTAAATGAACTAACAAGTTACAAGCATAGATAAGTCCTGGGATCTCCTTTCTTCAACAACCCAGGATGTCCTGTGCCTCTTTCTTGTGTTAATCCCATGTTATCTTGGTTTTTGGTTTATTTTTTCATTTTGGTGGAGTACATCCTCCAGATGCTTTTTGAGAAAGTAAATGTGAGCCAAAGGTTTACAGTTTTGAGACCTCAGATATCTGGAATTTATTTGCTTGATTGCCACTTTAAAAGATACCTGGTTCCTTCTCTTCCTGAGCTGTTTAGGTATTCATCAGTGTTAATGACCTTATTTCTGGGCTTTTCCCACTGCCAGCCCAGCTTCTGATATCCTCTTGCTTGAAAAGTTACTTATTATCCATGTAACTTATAAAATGTAGCATGTAAAAGTTGCTTATTATCCTTTCCACCTTCTGAAAATTTACAGCTGTAGGATCTTCACACACTTTCTTTGTGGATACATGCATCTTTTTTAATTCTTGTATTGTAATGTAATTTTATTCGGGTTTTTAGAAGGAACACAGAGACCAACAAATATTCGATCTTCTATATTTGGCCAGAAATGGAGAACTGTCATTATTTTATCTTTAAAATTCAGAAGGAAGACTAGATTTCTCATCCACATGGAAGGTCATACTTCTTTTATTTAAAGGTTGGAACACAAAAGAAAAGAGTAGGGAAAAGTTAATGACTTCCATTTGGGATAAGTTGATGTTGAACTTCCTAAATGTTATTCACATAGCTATTTCTTGGATGTCTTTGGACAGAAGACCTTGGAGCTTGAGAGATAATTCTAGGTTAGATAAGGACATACACAAGTCATTAACGGGGTGGAGACGGTGGGATGCTGAGCGAGAAAAGTGAAGTGCTGAGGACAGAATATCAGTAAGGGTCAGATAGAAGAGTGTATGTGGTAAAGGAGGTGAAATAATTCCCAGAGTTTTGTTTTGTTGCTCCTGAGTTTCTGGGATTAAATATATGTCTATTTAAAGCAAAGCTCCAAATGTTTCCCCTTTTTAGGGAGTTCTGCAGCTTTCTCTCTTTGAGCTTGAATATTGCTTTCTGAATGTTAGCATACGTGAACCAAAAAATGAGATAATGGGGATAAGAAAACCAAGATAGGTGGAGGTTTGCTCTGAAAACTGTGGATTACGTTAAATGTGTAAGTGATTCAGAGCACTTCGTTGCAAACTGTCTTCCCCCCTAAACAGCCACAGACTGTCTAGGCCAGAGCCAGCTTTCGCTGTAGAAGGTGGGGCAGCCTCGCTCATGAGCCAATACATGATGCCAGGAAGCCAAACACCCTGGCAGCATTGGCAAGGCAGCATCTCAGAGGTACCAAAGTCACAACACACTTACTACTTTCAAATAGAGTATAAATTACATCCTTTGATAGAAAAAAGTTAATCACTTAAAATAGGAGGTTCTTCTGTCTAGATAATTCATTTAAACAACCCAAGCACATGGGGCCCAGAATGGAAATGAGGACTTATACCATATAGCTTAAGGTAATACACAGATACGTCACAGAGTATGTTGGGTAGTTAATAAAATTGGCAGTGCTCACTTCTGTAGCACATATCCTAAAGTTGGAGTGATACAAAAAAGACTAGTATGGCCCCTGCGCAAGGATGACATGCAAATTCATGAAGCATTCCATGTTTAAAAAAAAGTATTGGCAAAGTCCCTTAAGGGATGGGAGAAAAAATATGGAACTATTTTTTATCACTAGGGAAACCCCTGATTTTGTCTCAAATATTAGGGACTCCCAAGTTAACAGGCCAAGCCTAGATCTTTTTGTTTTAAATATGTTTTTTTTAAATTTTTTATTAATTAAAAAAAATTACAAGAAACACAAACATTCCCAACACATACGCTCAGCAATTCACAAAATCATCACATAGTTGCATATTCATCATCATGATAATTTCCCAGAAAATTAGCATCAATTCAGAAAAAGAAATAAAAAGACAACAGAAAAATATAACAAACAGAAAAAAAAAATTTTACAGGCCATACCCCTTACTGATCCCTTTCATTGATCACTAGCATTTCAAACTAAATCTATTTTAACATTTGTTCCCCCTATTATTTATTTTTATTCCATATGTTCCTCTCATCTGTTGACAAGGTAGAT
>PVIY010058841.1:0-12316 GCA_004026745.1 Myrmecophaga tridactyla | reverse complement strand
TTTTGTATTTTTGGTTTTTTACAGAATTCAGCATCTGGTATAAAATGTAAGTTTGGTTGCTTTTTTTCTTTTCTTTTCTTGGTTGCTTTTTTGAAATAACAAAACACAAAGAGTTATAGTTAATGTCGTATACCTTGTTGTGGACAATTTGTTTAAAAATCAGCACAGAATTGAAGATAATGAGAAACACGACTATAGATGATCTCATGAGTGAGAACCGGAGACCACAGGCTCATGAAGACTTGAGATATTGGAATTGCGAGACATGGGTTACAAAAGAAAACAAAGCAAAACAAAACACTACAGCTGCCATTTTCAAATACATAAAATTCAAGTTTGAAAATGTAGTCAGGGCACTGAAAAACACAAGCTTGTGACATTTGAAGGGAAACCAATGGAAACTCTAGAACTGAAAATTATAATTGAAATTAAGAAAATGGTTTTGTAGCTGGCTAGACACAGCTGAAGAAAGAACTAATAAACTGGAAATTGAATATAAGAAACTACTCAGAATGAATACAGAGAGATAAAACAACAAAAATGTTATACAATATGTCTAACATTATTTCTTTGGAGTCTAAAATGAAAAAAAGAAAGAGAATGGGGTAGAGGCAATAGTTGAAGAGATATGGTGGAGAATTTATATTCCTCCTAAAGACGTCTCCATTTCTGCTGATGGCAATTCCATCCTTTCAGTTCCTTAAACCAAAAGCCGTAGCATTGCCAAGAAAGTATGTAAATCTACTTTCAGATCATGTCCAGAATCCAGCCACTTACCACCAACTCCACTGTCACATCCTGACCTCTAGCCTGGATCACTGGTCTTAAATGATCTTCCTGTTTCTAACCTAACCCTGTATAGTCATTTCCCAATACAATAGACACAATAATTCTTTTAAAATGTAAATCAGATTAAAACCCTGTGTATCCCTTTACTTATCAAAGTAAAATAAAAATCCCTTTACAGGTTTATCATATGACTCAGCATTGTTTCAGTCTTCATTATTTCTCTTCTGTCCTCTCCTACTACTCTCTAACTTGCTCAGCCTTACTTGTCTCCTCAGTGTTTATTCCTCAAACATGTGAGGCACAGTCTTGCCTTGGCCTTTGCATTGGCTGTTCTTTCTCCCTGGAATGCTTGTCCCTCAGGTATTTACATAGTTAACTCTCTCTTTCTTGCTTGAATATTATTTTATCAGTGAGGTCTACTACCCTGGCCACCTTTATCAGACAGCATACACACAGACACACACACATATAATTATGTTTCTAGGCTTTCTTTTCTGTTCCATTGATTTTTCTATTTCTGCAGTGATGTGGAGCTCTTTCTGTTAATACAGCAGAATAATAGATTTTAATTTTCGTCCTCCTCTGTGTGTCTCTCCTTTTTCAAATATTCTTTCTCCCCTTAATTTTTAAAGAGAACATAAGGATAATTTTTATGCTCCCCTAAATTCAGTTTTATATTTGTGTATACACATACACAGCTTTCCTACAGGAGTCCCCCCATACCACCAAATAAAATATATATAGATAAATGGATAGAAAGAGGATACTAACCACCTTTCAAAACTCTTTTCAGCTCTAATAGCTTTTCAGATGATTCTTTTGGGTTTTCAGATAGATAGCCACCGTAAGTAATGATAGTTTTATATCACTATTTTCAAAATTTATATTTCTCTCTTATTTCTCTATCTGGTCTTATTGTATTGGTTAGTATTTCCAGAAAGAATGTTACATAATATATGGGATATTCTTCTTTCTAACTTTAATGGCATTCCCTTTATATCCCAATTTAATATGATATTCAATGTTTATTTTAGATATTTGCAATATGCTTCTACTTCTATTTTACTATGAGTTTTATTTTTAATCAGGAAGGGATGTTGAATTTTCCCAAAGACTTTTCAGATTGTTTTGAGGTGAAGTGAGTTAATAAATGTAAAGCATGTGGAGCAAAGCCTGGCATGTAGTAATCTCTAGTAAGTTGTTAGCATAATGTTTACCATCATCATCATTTATTTTTTCTTGTCATCTAATGTTATGGATTGTATATTAGAAGATTTCCTTATATTAAACCATCGTCGTATTTCTGGAATAAACTTACTTGGTTTGGGCATCTGGTTTATTATTTTAATATACCTGGGTTCATTTTGGTAATATTTTGTTTAGGAGATTTGTGTGACTATCCATATGTGAGATTGTGGAAGTTTGGAAGTTAGCATCTTTTCTTGGCTTGGTTTGGTTTATGTAAGTGTCCCAAAATTAACTGGGGAAATTCATGTCTTTTCAGTGCTCTTGATTATCTTATGTAGTAAATATATTATTGTCCATTAAAGATCTAATAAAACTTATATTTATATGTTTGGACTCTGTTGCTTTGCTAGGAAGAAGTTCTTTGACAACTTTTTGGTTTCTTTTTGTATCAATTTTGAGTTTTATATTTTCTCTTAAAAATAATCAATAGCTCTGTAATTTTCTTTTATTTTTCTTTACATAGAGATGCATATATACAGTGTTGTGTTATAATTAGTTAAGTCTCCTTATCTGAAGTTATATACATTTTAGGTTAACATCTGCTAACCTGTCTTTCAGTAAACATTGACCCTCCAGGACATGGATTATATCTTAGTTTTTAAGTTCCTACTCCAGGATGCAAAGTATAAATATTCAATGAGTATTTGAGGAATTGATGATGACACAAATTAGTAAACACTTTGTGTTATAATCATCCAGCATTTTTGTGTGCTGCCATGGCCTCCAGCTTGCCTTTAACTAAACCACTTGCCTCGATGCTGGCCTTTGGCCAAATTAATGAGCAGCTTTCTATCCCTGAGTCATAAAAGCCCCCAGACCCCAACCCACATCTGCAGCCACCCCCTAAACACACCCCCGCACACATCACTCAAACCCACAGCTGCTCCCAGATTGTAAGCAAACCACCCCCTCTGCTCTCAGACCCCCGACCGATTCCCATTTTGAGTGCATTTGCTGTCAAAGAACCCATCCTTGCCTCCCACGGGAAACCTACTAACCTCCACCCCTGGGCCTCATTAAGGCACAAGCCTGGGGTCCCCTCGCTCTGCCGTGCCCCCCTCTGCTGACAGAGCCCCCCAGGCCACCTATGCTTCCTGGACCCCTCCCAGCGCCCCTCCCTCCCCGAGACCTGTGAGTAACCAACTGCTGTTCAAATGTGCCATGGCCCTGGGCTCCCAGGGATCACATCTAAAAATCCAGAGTAACTCATTCAAAACGCCTAGTTCTGATTGGACATGATGGTACTCTCGTTCTAGTTGATTTATTCAGTGAACTTTCTCAGGCGAAGAATATGTTTCCACATATCCAGGTATTCAAATATCCACATGTTTTCCTATTGTAGTCTCCTTGCCCCCCCCCTTTGTGTGTGTGTGTATGTGTGTGCATGTAACCAGATATAGCCTTAACAAAATAATGAAACAAAGGCAAAATTTAATGAGAATTGTGTTTTTTGGGGATTTGTATTACTCCTAGTAAAGAAATATGGGCATTTTCTGTTTTCTTCTGCATTTTTACAGAGGTGTGACTGATTCATATAATCTTAATTCTCATTATGCCATGTGAACTTAAAACAATAACTGCATTCCTGAAAAGACAGGCAAGGAATTTTGTAAACATTTCCATCAAGAAATCTTCATAATAGGTAACCTTCTAGATTAAATTCCTGTACAATGAAATGAAATCTATTAAAGATTAAAATAATGAAAATTTTAATGATCATGCTTTATGAAAAACAGCCAATTTTTTAAAATGTAATTCTACTTTAGATACCTCTTATGGAAGATTTTTCTATGTAAGAAATTTCTTTTTCATAGCTCTCATCAAAGAAACGCTTCATTTTTCATGGTTATTTATAGGCACAAAAGCATCTTGGGATTTGAGGTTATTTATAAACAGCATAAAAAATTAATTCAGATAAAAAAAATCGAAACTAATCATACTGAGGTATAGCAGGAACAGTTAGTACCTAATGAGGATTCATTTATATGGGGTTTTGGCTCCTCAGTTTTCTTGGATTTCATCATCTGATTTAACTGCACTCTGTGTTCCAAGAAACCCTCATGTTTCTTGCCTTCTTTTGGCATTTTCATTTCTACTTTTTAGGTTTCTGATACAATTGAAGAAATAATAGAAAGTAGGATTTTCATATTTCTTATGTAAAGAGGGAATTAATAGTGGGAAGATGTTTAAACATATATTATCCCAACCATTTTGAGCCAGAAGTCCCCAAGAGTTGCTTCAATCCTGTTTTGAAACTGCCCATATTTTTATGTTAGCTACCCCTTCATCTTTACTTTTTCAAAGAGTTAGTTGCCTCTGTAGTGGACTTGTGATTTTCAATCTCCCTCCTCATTTTTAGAGCCCCCTAGAACTGTTATCTTTTTTCTCTTTCTTTTCTAATTCACAAATGGTATCTTCTGGATTATGGCTGCCCTTTGCACCTTTCCTTGCCAAGAGCTGCTGCTGCAACTTTTGATGATAATATAATGTCACAGTTGGAATCATCAATCCACATTTCTCTGCCTCAGGTCCCATCTACTCTTAGACTCTTGGTGATCGCACCTGTGTCTCTTAGCATGCTCTTAGTTACTGCATGGTGTTGGCTACTGTGTTAGATTGAATTCTGTACCCCACATTCTTGTGGGTGTGAACCCATTGTAAATAGGACCTGTTAAAGATGTTCTTTTTAGTTAATTGCTCAAATGAATGAGGATAGGTCTTAATCCATATTACTGGCGATTTTATAGAGCGAACACAAGGAGAAGCCAGAAGTCGGTGGAAACTGGAAGAGTAGACACAAGGACAAAGAAATCACAATGGACAGGAAGCAGAGGTTCAAACAAAAGAACCCCAAGGATTGCCAGCGGCAAGCATCAGAATACTACAGACTTTGGGAGAAAGCAGTCTTTGCCAGTGCTTTGATTTTGAACCTCTTCTAGACAAAACCATGAGCCATTCCATTCCCACTGCTTAAGCCAGCCCATTATGTGGTGTTTGCAATAGCAGCTCTATCGAGCTAAGAATTAGCAGCTACTTTCCACTTTTCTCAGGATGGCTCACTGGAGAGACATCATTTGCTCCTGCCAATAGCAATAGAAGCAGCTATGTTGACTGTGATGCCTGGAGAGGGCACTGAATCAAAAGTGCTGCCACTGCTGGAGATGCCTCCTGATGCCTGCACCAAAACTCTCCTTAGTCGAGGTTGAAATCAAGTGCTTGCAATGGCTACATTGTTGGGGCTCATCTTTAATAGCTCCAGCTGCAGGAGGTTTGCTCAGAAGCTGACCAGACTTTTTTATGGGGAGGGGTACATGGTCTGGGTTTCGAACCTGGGTCTCCTGCATGGAAGGCGAGCATTCTATCACTGCACCACTTGTGCACCCTGAACCACCAATGCACCCTAGCCCAGACTTTTGTTGCTAATGAATAATGAAGATTTTAGTGAAATCTCTCATTGCATTTTACTAAAATCAAGTAGCTCCTCACTATTGGACTCAGGTTTGAAGTCAAGCTAAGCAGGAAGGATGTTTTGGAGGATCACCTCTCCGTTTTGACACAGCCTCTATATTAGAACCAAACACATGCTCTTCTGGAAGCTTCTGCTCAGGCTCTTCCTCAGGCTCATCCCCAGCCAGCCATGTGACAGGGCTGCTTCTTCCTCCTTCAGTGTCGCGAGCATGCTGGAGCACGTCAACAGTTTATGCCCAGGCTGGACCCCTTCTTACAGTGCCGCCCTGCACTGCCCATTTATTTGTGCCGTGTTCCCCTTGTTCCCATCACCACCTGTCTACCTGCTATACATCCTTTTTTGGTTTATTCTCCTTTTTCCCCTTAAACTTTAGTTTGTTGCTTTTTCCTAAAATCCTAGTTTGGTTTCTCTGTCATATAATGAACTTAGACTTTGTAAAAATTTAAGCAGCGCTATCTCTGTGAAAAGACACTTGTCACAGAGTAGTCATTGGCACAGGATAACGCTATCATATCTTCCTTGGTAGATGTCTGAGAAATTGGTCTCTCTGGATCATTAGTTCAAAGAAAGCATAAAATATGTGCACAACAGTCATTTTTACCTTAGTAACAAGGAAATAGTGTGATGTATATCTAACATTTGTCCAAATTAAATTTCACAAATTCAAACCTGAGACAGAAAATGAAGCTGAGGTGAATACTCTAAAAGAAAAATGACTAGGCTAATGCAACAGTACTTGTTATAATAGCAAACATCCTTTGAGTGCTTTATTCTTCCAAGCATTGCACTTAATGCTTTAATGGATTACCGCATATCATTTATCCTTACAGGTGGAGGTCATCATATCATCCTCTGCTTACTGATATACTAAGACCTAGGGTGGTTGAGTGATTTAGGCCTGTGGCACAACAATCATAGCTTAACAATGCTTTTAAAGTTGACGTTTTCTCTCTTTCATGTTCATTTTTATCATCTCCATGTTGTCCTTTGTACGTGTGGGTGGCGTTGGCCTGCTATGGGTGGAGGAGGAGATGGCTTGACCTCCACCACTGGCCCGTCCAATCACCTTGGCACACCTACGGCCAGCTACCAGCCGAAGGCCAACATGGCATCAAATTGGGATCTGAATTACTTCTCTGCCCCTTACTGGTGAAATAACTTTGGGATGAATTTCTCTGTAAAACAGAGATAGTGATACTAGAACCTATTTCATAGGATTGTTTTGAGGGTTAAATGAGATTCAGTAGTAAAAGAATTTAACATATGGCCTGCACATGATACATGCTCAATAAATGTGATTATTATTATTGCTGTGTCATTTCCCACTTAAATAAACATATTCAGTAGTCGTCATTGCCCATAGAATTGGCTCAATCTAATGGACCAATGACACTGCCTTTTACTCATCCAAATTTATCTCTAGCCTTTTATTAACTTAACAGCTTCGCTGATGCTCTTTCTTCCTTCTTGCCTTTATACTTTATGTTCTATCCCATTTCTCTTAAGAAAGCCTAAAAACTGACACCCCTAAAAACTCCCAGCCAATGTCTGACTGTTCCTTCTGTTTTTTCATCATACTCCATTTATCTGTTATCAAGTCCCAAGTTATGTTGTATTAATACCTGTTTGCATGTCTGGTGCCAGACTTGATTGCATACTTCTCAAAGGCTGAGATTCTTAATTTATTCTGAGGATATAGCATAATATCTGACACATAGTTTCCCCCAGTCAGCACATTTAGATGGATGGAAATGACTAAAAGAAGGGACACACTGGAGAGAATCAGAGCATCTCCTCATTGCCTTGCTGACTGATGTTTTATCTGTTTCAGTATTTACTCACACTATTCTGTCTTTCAGAACCCTACCTGCTCTTGAGATCCAATTCAAATTTCTCATTATCTATCAAATCCTAGTCAATGAGCATTCATTAAATTTATTTTATGAATGATCTATTTAATTCACAGCATCATACTTGTATTCTTTGGTTCATGAGCCTATATCTGTACTCCCCAGTGAGACTGAATTACATGTTTATGTAATAGGTAGAGTTTTATGGGAATCCATCCCCTTTCATTTTATGAGCAAGAGGTGCCTTCATCAATTATTGATTTTCACTTGGGATTGCAGACAAACAGCTAGGGAACAGAGAAACATGCTGGTCCATAAAGAATTCACAACCTCAGTCTCCTTTGCTTCAATTTAGCTAGCTAAGACCAAAAATTATTTAGAACTAATAAAAATATACAGAAAAGTACAATTTTTGCAGATTTGAGCTCTGCAGCAGTTTTCATAAAAAGCTATGGTGGATTGCCAAAGATTGTCACTAAAATAATAAAACTTTTCTATGTGCTAACAGGAGTTTTTTTTAATAGAACATTTTCTATTCTTTTTCCAAGTATTTTAAACATTACAAAACTGTATCTTCTATCTTATTTTGCTGTAGTATAAATTTAAAAAGAAAATGTTACTCATGTAGCTGATGTTTAAGTCATTACTTTTTTATCCCTCCGTATCCAATACTGAACAACATAAGAGGAGATTAATTTAGATTGTTTAAATTTCATTCATTTAATTTAGCATTTTATCACCCTGCTTTTCTAGGGGTGATAATTTGTTTTTGCTGTTTGTCTACATGGTAAAAACACTTTTCACAAACGTCAGGTTTTCACTGAGTTTAATTCACCAGGATGTTTTTCTGTAGTTTGAGGGATTTCTGGGAAGTCCTTTGAGGAGGCTTGAGATTTACAAATCAGGGAGCTAGGCTGGTGTGACAGTGGCTCAGTGGCAGAGTTCTCACCTGCCATGCTGAAGGTTTGATTCCTGGTGCCCGCCCATGCAAAAAAAAAAAAAAAAAATCAGGGAGATAGAAACTCCTACTTTTCATAAAGATCAATATTTATTTGAAAAATTAGGGAAACGATTTAGCTCCATGATATTGTAGTTAACGTGAGGTTTTACTCATTTCTATAACAGTGGCAGTTTTAACAGTTGGCTGGCTGGTGTAGCGTTATGAATTGGATAATAATATTCTGCTTTATTGGAACAGGGGATGATTTTTACCAGTTTCAAAGGAAACACAGCATGCAATAAACATTATCTTCAAAATATACCGAGGCACATAGTCCTCATTATGATCTTACTAGTTAATCCCCGTTTTAAGTTGAAATCTCAAATGATTGTCACAAAAGTCATTTCGGATCTGAAAAGGTAAACTGAGTGACCAGGTTCATGTCAGTTCTATTTTTATTCGCAGATAATGCCTCTGAGGTAGCGATTATTGCTCCAGGAACTGGTGACCATAGAAACAGCTCGACGGGCCCAACACCTGACTGCTCTCCTCCATCCCCCGACACCGCCCTCAAAAATATCGTAAAAGTTATTCGACCCCAGGTAAGTGCCCAGGATGACATCATCTGCACTGTTCTGTATGCGCCTTTCATCCAGCGGATGTATGCCGCTTACATTGCAATGCCTGGACTGTTTTGTGATATGTAGATAGATAGAATTTTAGGTTAAAAGAAGGTACTCAGAAAAAAGATGAACTGACCTTGAAATCTGTATTAGCTTTTGGAAAAATGAAGCTTGTATACTATGTGAAGAAATAGGTGAAGTGTAGAAAAATGGCTATTTCACATCCTTTTCCTCCCACCACTTATCCTCCAATTACTGAGCTGTTACATGATCTGTGATGTTTCCTGTTCTTCTTTTTTGGTCTTCAAATCTCCAGACCTATGCGTTATTTTTGGTCACTTCTGTACCCTCCCTCTCCTGGTTGTTTTGATACGTTTTCTTTAAATTGTCTGTCCTCTATGATTTCTAGCTAATTTTGCCATGTTTGATATCATTTCCTCTAGGGTTCACTTGCCTCTAGCTGTTCTCTCTTTACCCTTTGTTCTTCTTTCTCTTACTGACACTTGTCCATATGGGTTTCTTCTCTTCCCCTTTTTCTTTCAGCTGGGTTTCCCAGTGGGCGGTTTGCAGGCAAGCTTTAGAAATATCATTGGGACAAGCTGTTCTGTGATATTTCATTGAAAATAGCACTTATAAAGCTGCATTATATTTTTACCAACAGATGGACCCAGAACATGGAATTGTGGTGTTCTCAACCTGGCTCATTCTGAATGGGTCTCAGAAAATCCCAAAGAGGGAGAATTCAAATCTAATCAATGCCATTCACTGTCCACTTAGATATAAAATGTGAACAAATCTTTTCAGTCAATTATAGGACAAAATATGTCTTTCAAGACTATTTTGACCTAAACGAGCAGTTGTTTGTTTAATTTCTTACCTTCCTTAACGTAATTTATTTTGGATAATTTTTATTCTAATCATCATCCTCAGCAAATGAAATAGTATTTAAACTTCACATCTCCATTATTGTTTAGAGAACACTTTCACAAAATCTTTTTCATTTAACTTTCAGCAATTCCAGGGAGATTTATATTCTTGTTTCATGGATAAGGAAAATAGCACTCCAAGAAAACCCAAATGGTATAAGGTTTCTTTCTCTTTCTTTAGTAAGATAGTTGTCTCACCCAGTACCAATCAGAAGGTTAGAGAAATACCCGTGCTGTTGTACAGCGGGGCACGTGTTAATGAGATGGAATTGACACGTGTAGGTTTACATCTCACCTCGTGTTCCAATATGTGGAGAAAGAAAATATTTTCAAAAATCCTTCTTCTGTTTTAGAGAAATTTGATCTAGTCCATTTGCCTCAAAGACTAAACCCCACTAAACTCAGATTTAGATGCTAAATCTGATCATTTGCTGTCATTGTTTTCCTCATTTACATGAAGATGTTTCTATTGTTATTGTGTCCCTATTACATTTCCAGGTTTTTTAAGCTATTAAAGTAAGGTATTATCTTATGTATAAGTTAATAAAATCTTTCACTAAACATATTTACTTTTATACCAAAGTAAATTCTCTAATGTAAATTTACTTATTCATTCAATGAATGAAATGCAGATGACTTTCTTCATATCTATAATGAATTACTATATGAGCTGATCAAGTGTAAGAGAAATTATTCCATAAAACCTGCTTTGTGAATTTTAGTTTAGTTTAGCCTATTTTGGTGAACTTTGGAGAAAATTAGAGGTGGCATTAAAGCCATAAATTCCATTTTGACTCCATTCTGACTCTACTTTCTTTCTTAGGTTTTACAATAATGAAAACATAGAATGGAATGGTCAAAAAAAACTCAGGAAGATGGTATTTAAATTAGAACCAATATGTTGTATATGTAACTGAACAATAACAGCCAATGTATATAATTGATTAAGAATATAACTTCAGCTAAATTACTTTTCCTTTTGCCCCAGAGTCTTTGGTGCACTACTTATTTCTCTTTCTGATTTCTGATTTCCTGGGGGCTCCTCATTCATTTTACCAAAGGAAGGAGCAGAAAACTGAAGTGGGAGTAATTAGAAGTGAATATAGGGGTAGGAAATTTGTTTTCTAAGCTAGGGAGCATGGCTGAGGGACGGCTAGGTGGAGAGAACAGGTTGCTCTGACAAATCATAGGGGTGTCAGAAATGGAACATTATTGACAGCGACTGTTACAAAGGAAAAGATAATGATTGGGTAGCTTGTATAAGAACCTGGATTTTGGTAACAGGTTTACTCCTCTAAGTGCTCACTAACTCTGGTTTCGTGTCTGGAAAAGCAAGAAAAATGTCAAGTTAGAATGACTTGTGGCATTCAAACAGCTTTTTCATTTGCGAATTAGTACTTAATAACATTGTTGAAATGATAAATTCACTCTGAAAACTTGTGAGGAATCTTGGAAAGAAAAGCATAAATGCAAATCTTATTCATGAATGTATTTCTTTACCTGGACATTAGCTGTCAACCTTTTATGTTCCATCTTTTGTTGTGCAAAGAATGATACTGAATAAATGAGAAAAAGGCAGACTTTCCATCTTATTCACTGAAAATAAATATTGCTTAGGTAGAGCAAGTGAGATGGTTACTTTCCCTTTTCCTTGTACGTGGTTTGTTTTTTTTTTCGGCATGTGCTGGCTTTGGGCCTGGAACCCGGTCTCCCACATTGCAGACACGAAATCTGCTGCTGCGCTACTGTTGCATCTGTATAGGTGCTTTTTTTCTTGTCTGTTTTCTACAATTCTACCTATAAATGGAGAGTATGCATTCTAACCAGGGAATCCTTGCTTTCAATATGAAATAGGGCTCTTACACTCTGCATGTGTTTCTGATTCGTGTGTCATGTGCTTGGAAGCTGCAGGCTTCCCAGAGCTTTGTTGCGATGTTTTTGTTTTTGTTTTTAATTTGGCATATTTGTTAATTGTCAGCATCACAACAGTAGGTACTGCATCCTATGTTTGATCTACTCAGCTTTGCTTCTTGAGGGTCTTTTGTGTCTTAAAATTCTCCAGATTGTGAAATATTGTATTTTTAATTCATTTGAACCTACAATCCTGAGTTTTTCTATTTAGATGAAACCACAAGACTGAATTCATCTTCTTACACTTGAAAACACAATTAATTTTAAACTTGAGAAAATATTTGGAATTACTTAAAAATATTGCCTTTGGGAAAAAATAGGTCTTTTGGCTTACCAATTCTTTTCTTTCTACTAAAAATTATATATACCTGCATTGGCACTTTTAAAAGAATGCTTTCCTATTTTCCTGGTGGAACATCTTTATTCCACTATTTGAGGAATAAAGTACACTGTTCATAAAAACTCAGTTCGATGGTTTTTGACAATTTTGTTCATAAGTGGAGATCACTGCTCAAGGCAAGATACAGTATATTGTCGTCACCTTAGAAATTTTTTTCCTG
>PVIY010058840.1:0-12297 GCA_004026745.1 Myrmecophaga tridactyla | reverse complement strand
ATTATAAAAAATTAACAAAACATTAAGATATCATTCCATTCTACATATACACTCAGTAATTCTTAATATCATCACATAGTTGCATACTCATCATTTCTTATAACATTTGCATCGATTTAGAAAAAGAAATAAAAAGACAACAGAAAAAGAAATAAAACGATAATAGAGAAAAAAAAGATTATACACACCATACCCCTTACCCCTCGCTTTCATTTACCACTAGCATTTCAAACTAAATTTATTATAACATTTGTTCCCCCTATTATTTATTTTTTTTCCATATGTTCTACTCTTCTGTTGATATAGTAGCTAAAAGGAGCATCAGACACAAGGTTTTCACATTCACAGAGTCTCATTGTGAAAGCTATATCATTGTTCAATCATCATCAAGAAACATGGCTACTGGAACACAGCTCTACATTTTCAGGCAGTTCCCTCCAGCCTCTCCACCACACGTTCAGGATTGTTTTGGTAGCTGTATTTATAATTTAAAAGTTTGGAGGTGTCACTGAATTTCTGTTAAAAGCCATTCCTCTGTGTTCCATGTAATAGACATGGTAAATATTTGTTTATAGTCTTTGTTTAGCAAACCAGGCATTTATGTTTAAGTGAAACCAACAAAAAGGGAATAGGTGTATGGATCTGTGGTTTTGAGATTAAAGTTAGTTTTAAAATGTAAATAAAATGTGGAAATTGTTCTCAGGGGAAAAAATAGTGTTGTCAATTACAGATACATATGTTTTCCCATCCTTCTAGATTATATAGATGTTTGAAAAATTTTACTCATTACAAGAAATTGAGATACATTCTACACTACTATAGTTGTTACTCTTTCTCCAACAAAGCAAGTTTACTCACAGAGTTGTCATCAGGCCGACCAGGAAGGAGCTCAAAGAGGCTTGGAGGACATAGTTCAATTCTTCCCATAGCATATTATAAGAAAGCCTACTATTTGAGATTGAGTTGCATATTCCATAAATGAGTAGATAGTAACTGTTCCTGTCTGCCTTGGTCAAATAAAATACTATTCCAACATTCTCGGGTGACATCAAGTTTTCTTCAGCTCATCTTTGTGGTGATTTGGAGCTGTATGTACCCCAGAAAAACATGTTTTTAAACGTAATCCATTTCTGTGGTGTGAATCCATTGTCCGTAGGACCTTCTAATGAAGTGACTTCAGTTAAGGTGTGGCCCAGGACGGGTCTTAATCCTATTAGTGGAATCCTTTATAAGAGAATGAAACTCAGACAGAGAGATAAAGCCATGGGAAGCAAGAAGCTGAACATCAATGGAAATTGGAAGAGAAAGGAGAGACCCAGGAGAGGCTACCATATGCATAGAGGCCAAAGACCAAAGATTGCTGACTGACAGCCCAGAATGACAGTCCTGGGAAAGAAAGCATCGCCTTGATTAACACTTTGATCTGAACTTTCTCTGAACCTCCAAACCATGAGCTAATAAATTCCCATTGCTTAAGCCAATCCATCGCATGGTATTCACTTGAGCTGCCAAGGAAACAAAAACATTCTGTCACTCAGTGAAAATATATAATAAGGTGCTGAAATCAGGAATTGCTTCAAAACAATTGGTATCAGAAATTGTTTAAAAAGATCCTTAATTTTTATGAAAATTTTATTTAATTCAGTTTACACCACTATTTCTTAACTTTGGGACTATAGTCTGTCTTTGTTAGGCCAGTAACTTAATTTTAGGCATGATGTAAATTAAAAAGTTTCTAAAGCTTGGCAAGGATAAAATTTAAGAACATTGCAGACCCCTGTGGACACTGAATTCTGATGTTACCTTTAACACTTTCCACCTTCAAAAGAAAGTGAGAGAAAGTGTGAAAAAAGAGATCTATCTACTAACTGTTGGTAGGGAAACTGAGAGGTGCAGCCCCTCCAGAGGGCAATGTGGTGGTTCCACAGGGACTAGGGTGGGGTTGATAAATGATTCTGCAACCCTGTTGCTAGGTATATAACTGGAGGAACTGAGAGTGGGGACACAAATGGACATTTGCACACTGGTGTTTACAGTGGCAGAGTTTGCAACTAGCAACAGATGGAGGTGGCCTAGGAGTAAGTACTACGATAGAGGAATGGAAGAGGGAATTGTGGTGTATACATACAATGGACTAGTGAGCAACTGCAGGAACGAACGAAGTTGTGAACCATGCAACTAGGTGAATGAAACTTGAGGACAGTAGGTTGAATGAAATGTCAGAAACAAAAAGACAAATATTGCCTGCCATGCCGGAGACCTGGGCTCAAGGCCCATGCAAAAAAAAAAAAAGACAAATATTATTATGTCTCACTCATATAGACTAACTATAATATACAAGCTTGGAGAATTGAAGTTGAGAGCATGGGTTATCAGGATGGGGCCTATTGAAAAGGGTCTTTGATTGTAAGTTCTTACAGCAGTCACATATTTTCAGGAGTTGTAACTGTTATTTCTAAATTCTGAGACACTGAGCTGTTTGTGAATAACCTGATGGTTTCCTGAAACTTTTTTCAGATATTTATGTGATACCTGAGACTCAGAGTTAGAGCAATGAAGCTACGAAAGTCAGGATTACTCCATACAACAACTGTTTAAAAAGTTGAAAAAATGATCAGACTTCATCTAGAGATATGAATGAAGCTGATCTGGATGGGACTAAGGTAAATCAGAATACAGGATAAAGGATGGTATGGTTTATTTAGAAACTTCAAATTCTGTGTGAGACCAAAGGGAAAAATGTTTATTGGGTGCAAACTTTATATTCTGGGTAGAGCATTATCTAATTTAACTTACATGGTCAGTTTATTTGAATGCCGTAATTACATGGAAGTTTGAATGGGGCATGGGATTTTGTTGGTTGATACAGGTTAGTGTGATGCCCTGATATATTTCAGAGTAATTTGGGCAGAGGATAACAAAGTATTTGCAAAGTCCCCTTGGGGGACTGGGGAGAGGGGTGGAAATATTAAACTTCCCCATCTGGGGAATTCCTGATTGTGCTGGTTTGAAAAGAAGTATATCCCCTAGAAAAGCCATGTTTTAATCAAAATCCCATTTCATAAAGGTAGAATAATCCCTATTCAATACTGTATGTTTGAAACTGTAATCAGATCCTCTCCCTAGATGATGTGATTTAGTCAAGAGTGGTGTTAAACTGGATTAAGTGATGACATGTCTCCACCCATTTGGGTGGGTCTTGATTGGTTTATTGGAGTCCTATTAAAGAGGAAACATTTCGGAGAATGGGAGATTCAGAGAGAGCAGCACCACAAAGCACAGAGTCCACAAGCCAGCGACCTTTGGAGATGAAGAAGGAAAACGCCTCCCCAGGAGCTTCATGAAACCAGAAGTCAGGAGAGAGAATTAGCAGATGATGCTGTGTTCACTATGTGCCCTTCCAGCTGAGAGAGAAACTCTGACTGTGTTCGCCATGTGCCCTTCCACTTGAGAAAGAAACTGTGAACTTCATTGGCCTTCTTGAACCAAGGTATCTTTCCCTGGATGCCTTTGATTGGACATTTCTATAGACTTGTTTTCATTAGAATATTTTCTCGGCCTTAGAACTGTAAACTAGCAACTTATTAAATTCCCCTTTTTTTAAAAGCCATCCTGTCTCTGGTATATTGCATTCTGGCAGCTAGCAAACTAGATATTCTCGCAAGCAGTGGGGAAACAACTCAATAAACTGAGCCCTTGATCTTAGGATTCAACCCTATGAAACTCATTCCTGCAAAGGAGATGCTAAGCCTACTTACAATTAGGCCTAAGAGTCACCCCCAGAGAACCTCTTTTATTGCTTAGATGTGGCCTCTCTCTCTAAGCCAACTCAGCAGGTGAATTCACTGCCCTCCCCTCTATATGGGGCATGACTCCCAGTAGTGTAAATCTTCCTGACAATGTGGGACAGGCCTGTGACGGATGTGCCAGGACCCGGCATCATGGGATTGAGAAAGCCTTCTTGACCAAAAGGGGGAAGACAGAAATGAGATAAAGTTTCAGTGGCTGAGAGATTTCAGAGTTGAGAGGTTATCCTGGAGCTTATTCTTATGCATTATATAGATATCCCTTTTTAGTTTATGGTGTATTGGAGTGGCTAGAGGGAAGTATCTGAAACTGTTGAGCAGTGTTCCAGTTGCCTTGATTCTTGAAGATGATTATGATTATATAACTATACAGCCTTTACAATGTGATCATGTGGTTGTTAAAACCTTGTGTCTGATGCCCCTTTTATCCAGGGTATGGACAGATGAGTTAAAAAATGAGGAAAAAATAAATCATAGGGGTGGATAAGGGATAAAAAATAATTGTATAGATTGAAATATTAGTGGTCAAGGAGAGGGAGGGGTAATGGGTATGGATTATTAGTTTTTTCTTTCTTTTTCTAGAGTGATGCAAATGTTCTAAAAATGACCATGGTAATGACTGTATATGTGTGAAGATTTCTCAATAAAAATATATCTTTTTAAAAAGAATGTGATGTTTTGTACTTTCTGTATTCACAAGCTAGAGACTCTGAACAAATTTCTGCTTTCACTCTTTTAGGTGCATTTTTAGATCATGAGAGAGGTAAATGTCAAGATCATTTCAACAGTTTGAGCAAATTCCACTCCATAAAAATAGCTTCCTTGAAGGTGTTTAAACCCACAAATGGCTAAGGTTTGCAAAAGTTACTGATGATAATCAAGAAAGCACTCTTCACATTCTACTTTCTGAAAATTAACTAGGTTGTCCTGAGTTCTTAAATCTGCCAATTATGGTTTTGGACTATCTTGGACATAAAAGCTTTGTTCAATAGCCAAGGGAAGCAGTAATTTCACATCTCTGTCACAGCTTGGGTTCCCCAGGAAGAGATGTGGGTGGGAAGTCTACGAGGGCTACACTCAAGGTCAACACCTGTGGGGAAGTAGAAGCAGCAGGATTGGACAGAGGAGTTAAGATGAAGTCAACAAAGGCCTCAGCCTTCTTGCAGGGAATTCTGGAGTTAGGATAGTCCTGTAGTGTAGTCCAAATTGGGATCAAGGGTGCTGGGCCTTTATAATCTCCTGAAACCATTGACCAGTCATTGAAGGCAAGCCCTTCCAGCTGAGGGCAAACACTGGAGGATTAACTTCCCAGGGTTGTAATAGTAAAAGAGTGTTTTGATCCTGAAGGGGGCAATCTGGGCAGCTCATCCCAACATCTTCTTCAGTACCAGATAATTTAAAATGGTTTCCCAAGGCTATAGTGGCTTTTTTTTTCAAATCAAGGTGATAGATCACATATCCACATTGACAGTTATTGTCCCAATTAACACTGATTGTTTCCGTTGACAGAGCTTTAGTCAGTGGAAACCTCTGATTGAAATCTGGACTTGCCAAGGGAGTATGTGTCCACTTTGGTTCATTTGCTTCTTCCTGTACCTTCTGGGGTCACTCCATATTCAGTGCACATTGTATGTGGGTTTGACTGTCAGCTAGCTGCAATGTTAGAAAGGGAGACCTCTAGTAGATCAAATAGCCACATAGTAGCCACACAGATAAACAATCTCTTCTCTCCTCCCTCTACCCCCACAATGATAAGGACTCCCCTTATACTTTAATAAGGAAACAAAACTGTCCCTGACACAGATTTGGGAGAAAGAGAAAAGAAGGTTAAAATCATAAGATCTGATGTGTGTTAGTTTTAGTAAACTTTTCTGTTACTAGTGATAAATAAATCAAGGAATTAATGGCCAAAGATAACCAGCAGGCAATTTTCTTCACAAAACTTACCACTAGCCCTCAACTCTGCCATATAAGGACAAATCATGGAACTGTGATCATTTCACTCTATAATATAACCAGGATTTGGAAAACCTATGTCTTTATGGTAATAGATTCGTAGTAGATTAAAAGTTCATATCCTGCTAACAAGGGGCAAGGTGTCTTTACGTATGTTAAAGATAGTACATACTAAATGTTAAACTCACCTCTATAACCTGATCTTGAAAAGCTTTTTCATTAGCAATTAGCTCTCTAAAAGTTGTGATTCTGGTTTTATGTTTCAGTAGCTAAGGAAAAAAAAAAAGAAGTTTACATTTTAGAGGAGAGAAAATAAAACTACAATTTGTAATATAATAAAATCATCAAACCATACACAGTCTAATCTCTGTTTTCCAAAAGATATATACCGTTTTTATGCCTTTTTGTTCAGGAAATACTTCACTTGGCAGGTCTGAGACTGTTCTCCTTAGAAAGCTCTGCTTGCAAGGCTGGCTATTAGCTGGCATATGGAAACAGATTTCAGGAGGGCTTCCTCCATTCCCTGACACACATGCTCACTGTGCCTAATGAGCAATACGGCTTATGCCGTACACAGGCATTCCTTCTGGGAATCTGCAACTATGGTGCATGCCAAACAGTGGGTGCCTATGGACCACCTCCAAATAAACACCCTGGGCATTAAATCTCTAATAAGCTTCCCCGGTAGACAACATTTCACAAGCATGGTTATAATTAGATGTTGGAGGAATTAACATGTCCTCGATGACTCCCACTGGGAGAGGATTCTTGGAAATTTGGACCAGATTTTGCTTGTATGCCTTTTCTCCTTGCTCATTTTGCCTGGTATCCATTCACTGTAATGAATCATAATCATGAATATAACTACATGCTAAGTCCTGTGAGTTGTCCTAGAGAATCACTGAACCTGGGGTGGTCTTGAGGATGCCAGGCACAGCTCTCTGGGGAACTTATGTTTGATAGTTATAGTCCAGATATTAAAATTCTTCTTTAAAGAAAAAAAATCTAGTTAATTTGGTCTGAATGCACTTTGTAATAATTTCTTATTTGTTCCTTCACAATAATAAAAAATAATAACATACCTTCATATTCAATATTCAAACTTCTCTGAGTATCAGTGAGGTAAAGTGTGCTGCACAGAATTTTTTACTTTTTATTATGAAAATGTTCTAATATTTAAAAAATAGAGGAAAAATATATAATGACCCCCAGTCATGTAGCTATCATCTAGCTCTAACAGTGTAATAGCTAATTACCAATTTGTATCATTTATATCTCAAGCACTCTCTTCCTCCTTCTGCCTTTACTGAATCAAACACAGACATCACATTTAACCTGTCAATATTTCAGAAACTACACAGAAATTTACCAAAAGAACATAAACATATAAAATTGTATTTTTGTAACATCCTACTCTGACCCTCCTCTGGGCTTTTTTTTTTCCCCCTCATTAAATTAGTTTTAATGGGTCTCAAAATTCTGTGACAGATTTTTGGTCATTATATCCATTTAAAAAGTACTGATTTTAAAAACTAATAACTTAAAAGTGCCATATGAAAACAAATGGTCCACAAAGCATTCCTTTCCTTCTGAAGGTTTACAATGCACTGTTTTTAACCAGTCTTTTACTATTAAACTTAAATGGCCAATTGAGACAAACAGTTCTGAGATTGTTCTTCCACCACTGATTAACACTGGGGTGGCAGGTACTATGAGGTTTCTGAGCAGACTTGGTGACCTTGCCAGCTCTGGCAGCCTTCTTGTCCACTGCCTTGGAGACACCCACAGTAACTGTCTGTTCCATATCACAAACAGCAAAATGACCCAGAGGAGGATAGCAGTCAGAGAAACTCTCAACACACATGGGCTTGCAGGAACCATATCAACAATGACAGCATCACCAGATTTCAGGAATTTGGGGACTTCTTCCAGCTCAGCAAACTTGCAAGCAAAGTGAGCTGTGTGACAATCCAGCACAGGTGCATAGCCAGCACTGATTTGGCCTGGATGGTTCAGGGTAATCACCTGAGCACTGAAGCCAGCTACTTCAGCGGGCCATTTTTTGTGGGTCATTTTTGCCGTCACCAGCCACACTGCCATGAAAAACATCTTTTACGGACATGTTCTTGACACTGAAGCTCACAACTGTCCCCAGGAAGAGTTTCACTCAAAGCTTCATGGAGCATTTCAACAGACTTGACTTCAGTTGTAATGTTTACTGGAGCAAAGATGACCACCGTGCCTGGTTTGAGAACACCAGTCTCCACTCAGCCCACAGGCACAGTACCAATACCACCAACTTTGTCAACATCCTGAAGAGGCAGATGCAAGGGCTTGTCAGTAGGATGAGTAGGTGGCAGGATGCAATCCAGAGCTTCAAGCAGTGTGGTTTTACTGACATTATGATCCTTATGAGTGACTTTCCATCCCTTGAACCAAGGCATGTTAGCACTTGGCTTCAGCGTGTTGTCACCATTCCAACCAGAAGTTGGCACAACACTACTGTGTCTGTGTTGTAGCCAATTTTCTCAATGCAGGTGCTGACTTCCTTAACAATTCCTCATATCTCTTCTGACTGTGAGGTGGTTCGGTGGAATCCATTTTCTTAACACCAGCTATTAGCTGTTTCACACCCTGGGTGTAAGCCAGAAGGGCATGCTCTCGGGTCTGCCCGTTCTTGGATATACCAGCTTCAAATTCACCAACAGCAGCAGCAACAATCAGGACAGCACAGTCAGCCTAGATGTGCCTGTAATCATGTTTTTAATAAAGTCTCTGTGTCCTGGGGCATCAACGATGGTCACATAATACTTGCTGGTCTCAAATTTCCACAGGGAGATATCAATGGTGATACCACGCTCACATTCTGCTTTTAGTTTATCTAAGGCCCAGGCCATTTGAAGGACCCTTTTCTCATCTTAGCAGCCTCCTTCTCTAATTTTTCAATAGTTCTTTTGTCGATTCTACCACATTTGTAGATCAGATGGCCAGTTGTGGTGGACTTGCCTGAATCTACATGTCCAATAATGACAATGTTGATATGAGTCTTTTCCTTTTTCATTTTGGCTTAAGATATAGCAATGGTTTTCATGACACCTATGTTCTGGTGGCAAACATGTTGCAAAAAGCTCTGGGCTTATTTTTGAAGCCTGGTTTATGGAAGTTTGATATCACTATAGGAATGTCAAAATAAACAATTATTCAGGAATCAGGAATATCATGCAAAAGTGGAAAACTAATCATACTAAATATTTGTAGATGGGGAAATTTTCTAACATGGACTTATTGATTATAACACAAGTCAAATGTTAAACATCTTATTTTTTAATGAGGGATATAGTAAATGTAATCTATTTCTCAAAAACAATACTTTTTTAAGAAGCTAAATTTGAGGAATTTCTTTATACTTGTTAACTTTATCTTTGACTATTGTTTTTATTTTCATTAAAAATGAAACACAATTTTTAGAATGAAGAGTAAATATAGTACCTCTTTATCTAAAATTTTCTTTTTAAGATGGAAACTCTTCAATTTTTGCAGCATTATATCACTAATTTTCTCACTCTTTTCAAAATGTATGGCATCAGGACCGGCAATATCCTAAGGGTAACAGTTTGGGAAACAAGTTGAAAAAGTTTTTAGTAAAGCTAAAGGAAAGAAGAAGAAAACACAAATGGAAACAAATTTCCCTCTCAAAATAAGTAACCAAACCAAAAGAGGTAAAATAGTATTCAATTTTTCGATTTCTTATCACAAGCCATCTCATAAAGGGTTGGTGTGGAAAAGCTGTATATGGACTCATAATTGCATATAAATTGTTATTGGCCCAGATTAGCATAATCGCTGGGATGTAATACTCATCTATAGCTAGGCATGCTTACACTTCTGTATTACACTCTCTCTCAGTCTAGTCAGTTTATAAATTCATATTTTAGACAAATTGCTACATTTGATACCAGAATAATTGGAAACTCCAGCAAGGGAACCCAGAATGAAGATACCAGTAGCAATATCACCTAGGGGTCAAGACTGCATGTGCTAATGTGACTGTGTGAATGTGAAAACCTTGTGCCTGATGCACCCTTTATCCAGAGTATGGATGGATGTGTAAAAAAAATAAGGACAAAAAATAAATATAGAGGGAGATATGGGGTAAAAAATATTGGGTAGATTGCAACACTAGTGGTCAATGAGAGCGAGGGGTAAGGGGTATGGGATGTATGGGCTTTTTCTTTTTTCTTTTTCTGGAGTATCGCAAATGTTCTAAAAATGATCGTGGTGATGAATACACAAATATGTGACGATATTGTAAGCCACTGATTGTATACTTCGATTGGACTGCATGGTGAATAAAGATATCTCAATAAAATAAGCCAAAAAGAGTGGATATTCTGACGATAGCAGAATATACATTCTTCTCAAGTGCATATGGATCATTCTCCAGGATAGATCATAGGTTAGGCAATAAAATATGTCTCAATAAATTTTAAATTTATTGAAATCATACAAAAACAATATACTGAATGACAGAAGGCAGACACAAAGGTCATATATCTATATATATGAAACATCAAGAAATGGTAAATCCAGTATGGTATGTAAAATTTTGTTTGTTTTTCTGTTTTCATTTTATTTTTCTGTTGTTTTTTTATTTCTTTTTCTGAATTGATGCAAATGTTCTAAGAAATGATCATGATGATGAATATGCAACTATGTGATGATAATGTGAATTACTGATTATATATGTAGAACGGAATGAGCATATACTAAGAATGTTTGTGTTTCGTTCCTGTAATTGTTTTTTTTTCATTAATAAAAAAATGGAAAAAAAAAAAAGAAATGGTAAATCCATAAAGATAAAACAGGCCAGTGGTTGCCAGGGACTGAGGGTGGGAATGGCTGCTTAACGGGTATGGGGTTTCCTTTTGGGGTGATGAAAATGTTTTGGAACTAGGCAGAGGTGGTGGTTGTACAACATTGTGGAAGTACTAAATGCCCCTGAATTGTTCACTTTAAAAGAGTTAATTTTATCTTATGTGAATTTCATCTTGATTTAAAAAAAAAAAAAGCCTGCATGACCTGGCGTCAGGCTGCCTGGGTTTGTATCTGAGTTCAGCCATTTAACCATATGTGAAACTTTGCCAAGAAACTCACCCATTCTACGCCTCAGGATATTCTTCTGTTTAAAAAAAAAAAAAAAAAAAAGGAAAAGCCTAATAATTTAAAGAATGCTGATAGGATTAAATGGGATACTCCATGAGAAGCAGGGACTGCAAACTCAAAAGCCTCTGGGACAGATGAGTTGTCAACTGTCAGTTGGCAGTATTTGTTGAGTGCCAGTCATGAGCTGCCCCGGTTCAGGTAGTGGGCATACAACAGCGAACAGGACATCCATATGTCTGATCTCGAGGGCTTGTGTTCTAGTTGTGGGTGCAGGTGCAAATACAGAATATGCAAACACATGAGATTCGGTTGGGATGGAATGAGATCTACTAAGGAGAGCTCTGCGGACAAACTGTACCATTGAGAAGGCTGGGAGAGAAGCAGCCAGGAGATAAAACTGTAAAAGAACAGCAGTCACCAGTGAGATGAGAAAACCAAGCTAATATAGTGCATAAGTAAAAGTCTGAAGGAGCAAGGTGGGGTGGAAAGAGTTGGCAGCAAAGGAGAGTTTGCATCTATTTTTCAAATTCAAATATTTGAAAACAAAATTTTGGGTGGATATAGCCTGTGGGCAACCACATTGTGGCTTCTGTGTCAAATGCTTAGCGCTGTTTCTAGCATTCAATAAATGTGTGTTCAACAAATTATAGTGAAAACAAAACAGAAATAGGGTTTGTGTTGGTTCAGGAACTTCACAAACTCATGCCTCAAATTTCTGCTCTGATGGGTGTACTTAAGAACAAAGAAATGTACAATAATAGAGACAAAAGGAAGAAAGAGAGCTTGAACTGATGAAGTGCCGTTCCCTTAATATGCTGTCTCATTAAATGTGCAGTGCTTGTAATCTTTTCCCTTATTTAAGATGAAGCAACTGAGGCAGAGAAATGTAACTAGGCCAAGTTTACCCAGCTGAGATGCAGTGAAGCCAAGATTTGAACTTATCTGAAACTGTAACTTTTTATTCTACTAATGTATGTAGCTCCACACTGTACCCTCCACACCTCCTGCCAAGCTAGTGAACAATAATCCTGGCAACGTGGGACAGAGATCCTGGAATGAGCTGAGACTCAGCATCAAGGGACTGAGAAAAACCCTAGAATGAGCTGAGAATTAACATCAAGGGATTGAGAGAACCTTCTCGACCAAAGGCGGAAGAGTGAAATGAGACTAAGTGTCAATGGCTGAGAGATTCCAAACAGAGTCGAGAGGTTATCTGGAGGTTATTCTTATGCATTAAGTAGATATCACCTTGTTGTTCAAGATGTAGCAGAGAGGCTGGAGGGAACTGCCTGAAAATGTAGAGCTGTGTTCCAGTAGCCATGTTTCTTGATGATGATTGAACAATGATATAGCTTTCACAATGAGACTCTGT
>PVIY010058839.1:0-12289 GCA_004026745.1 Myrmecophaga tridactyla | reverse complement strand
GAGTGGTGGCATTGTTTTCTAGTATCACTGAGCACAGAGAGGCCTGCAGGTATGCTCATGAAATACTGCATGAGGATGGGAGGAACCACCTGTGCCTCCGAGCCAGTTGCTTCATATGCAGCCAGTTAAGTAACAGTGGGCTCTCATGGACGCTTCCTGTAGAAGGCACCAGGTGGAGCACTGTTCCTGGTCCGCTTAATCCTCACTACCAGCCTTTGAGTATGGTGGTCATGTCGTTTGTGGTCCAACCTTGGGCACTTTGGAGACCCAAATGGGATGCTGTTTTTCTGGTACTGCAAGCACCAGGTTATATGGTCCCCTACCTCTAGGAATTATTTTCATCTTGGTTTTACAGATGAAGAGATGGGTTAAAGGTCACATTGCTGCTAAGGGATGGAGATAGCATTTGAACTTGGTCCATGTGGTGCCTAGGTTTAAGGGGGTCACCCAACCAGGGCTGGGGCTGCAGTTTTGCTAGCACTTGACTGATCCTGGCATACTCTGATCAATTGCCCTTCCCCAGGGGTTATCAAATAGGTGGGTCTTGAAGAAGGCTGGTTTTATGCCCTGTTCCACTGGCTGTCCTCAAGAGGGAGGTTCTTCCTTGGCCCAACCCTAGGTTGTTGGCTGGTTGGCTTCCAAAGCCAGCCCATGCAGTGACATCCTGGATAGGGGACATGAAGGCTTTTGCTTTCTCAAATCATCCTGCCATAGGGGAGGAGTAATCCCTACCAGGAAGTGTGACTTCCCTCAGTCTCAGAGTGAGTGACTCCCACTTGGGGGCTTCAACCAGCTTTCCTGAGGTCACAGACAACCACTAGCCTCAGCATCCTCCTTCTACAGGGAACCCCTTGGGACCAGCTTTCTGCAGGCAGGGGCTGACATGGAGCCTGCCCTGTGAACCAAGGACCTCAAATACTTTAGTCTCGGCCTTGATACCATTACTCCCAAGGTGTGTATCCTTGGTCAAGTTCTAGCTCAGCTTCGATTTCTACATCTTTCAAATGGAACCTGCAATGGAACCTGCTTCAGTGTTGGTTCAGTGAAAATGAAGCCCTTGAAAGACCTGGCTACTTACCATAACTCCATGGGCTAGGAGCAGGAATTGGTATTGAGTACTAAGCCTATAGGCCACAGATGGCAGGCCCTGGATTTCCCCACTACCTACAACTAGGAACTTGAAAAGCCATCCCTCCCTGTCTCTTCTGTTCATGTTCATGGCTGTCTGGACAGGATTAGACCAGACTAGCAGGAGGAGCAGGTTTGGCTCCAGGGGCCACAGCTGGCTCTTGGCACTGCCTGGGGCCCTAGCAATGCTGATAGACTGAAGTCTAACTCCTAGGCCCTTGTATACACTGACCTATGACTCTGCTGGCCGGGGTGAAATGACCTGACCTACCAGGTCCCTGCTCCTCTGTGATCTGCACTCCCAACACCAGAACGGGGCACACTTCCTTTTACAGCCTGAAGGTTTGACAAACAACAGCAGTCATGCCTTGCCAGCTGTTCCTCTGTGTGTCCCACATCTGGCACAGGCCTAGCTGGCCCCCACCTCTGGTCCTGTCTCAGGGCCCTGAATTTGCTCCCAGAAAGCCAGGACATACCCTCTAAAATGACGGTATTCCCGACTTCAGGTCAGATGCAGGTATGCTGACCATTGAGAACAGGAATTGTGGCCCCCTGCTGCTGGGCAGAGACATGGCTGGGTGGTACTGTATGGATGTGTGACGTCATGGGCAGAGCAGTGTGGGGTGGTGGGGAAGGGCCCAAAGCCAGGCCTTCTCATCTGAACGTCCTTGCTGTTAGTACTTCAGAAGTGGCTCTTGTCCAAACACAAAACTTTATTGTCGGGTAGAGGGAAGAAAGGGTCCTTGGCACTGGTCAGGATGGAAGCCTCAAGGGTGAAGGTCGGGAAGTGTGGGCTCAGCTGTCACTGGGCAGGGCGGGCACGCTGGCCAGGGCAGGGAGCAGATGTGTGTATATGTCGACCCCTCGGAGGAACACGGTCTCGTGCAGCCGCTCATCATGGTCATGGAGCAGCACAGGCGTGCGGTTCATGGGTGAAAAGCCCAAGGCTGGGATTCCCACCTGCAGGGGGGTGAGGAAGAGCCATCAGGGGGAGGGCAGGATTTCGGCCCACCCTTCTGTCCACCTGCTGCCTGCAGGGGACTCACTGCACGGAGATAGCGGCTGTCAGTGGCAGCGGGGAAGATCTCAGGCTCCAGAGTGAGATTCCTGCAGAGAAAAGAGCCTGTGAGTGGGGAAAGAGGAGAGAGCAGGGGCAGAACTGAAGGGGCGAGGAGAGGTGGGGGAGGAGAGAGGGAAGGTGGAGGGCACAGAAGAGTAAGGAGCTGGGCTGCGCAGAGGGGAGAGCACAGGCAGACAGTGTACTCACATGTCTTTGCAGACCCCACTGAATGCAGCCCACCAGGGGTCTGAGGCATCAGTAGACGTCACGCGGGGCTCTGTCCACTTCTGGGGAGGAAAAAGTTGGCAGGATCAGGACGGGGTCTGGGTATCGTGCCCTGCTCTTTGCAGGGAGGGCTGTGCCTGGCACGGGGTGGGCGCCCACTCACGAATATCCAGATGGCCAGTCCAGCCACAGGCCCTTTCGGTCCTTTGACGGCCCGAGACCTGGTACCCTCCCACACTCTCTACTGCTTACCTCCTCCATCCTTCAGAGCTAGCCCCGGTGCCCCTCAAGACGGCTTTCCCATATCCCTCAAACCTCCAGTTACTGGAGGGTGGGGTCCTATCCTGTCCTGGACCACGTGTATTCACTGTAGCATCACTTATCTAAGTGTTTGATTACGTCTGTCTCCTCCTTTCCAGTTGTAAGGACCACGAGAGCAAGAACTGTGATTCACTTTACTGTGGCCTCCACAACTGCTGGGTGAATCAAGTGTGTGTCTCATAGTGAAAGAAACACCAGGACCCGTGCGGTCACACCACGCACGTGCTCTACAGTGCTCCCCGCACGGCGAGCCCAGCCTCCCCAGGTTCCCAGGAGTCCCCCATCCCAGCTTCTGAGTTGATACCTGAGCAAACTCGTAAGTGACCCCTTTGCCAGCCGCCTGACACCAGCCCTGCAGCTGCTCCTCGAAAGCCTAAGAGAAGAAGGATAAGCTGACCCCTCAGGCTCTCTCGAGCCTCTCGGACAGGACTGAGGGACTGGGCCTCCCTCCTCCAAACCCAGGTGAGGCGGCACCTTTAAGTCCACATCAGGTGCCACGCGGAAGTCAAAGCTGGCGCTCATGGTGGCAGGCACCACATTATAGGCCACACCACCCTCTAGCTTAGTCAGGTTCACAGATGTCACGGCCCCCTGCTTCAGGTGGGGGTTTGACTGCAGCCTGTGGTGAGGGTTGGGGGCAGGGGCAGCAAGGGCAAGCCACAGGTAGAAGAGTGTGGCTCAGCCGCCCTGCTTTCCTGCACCGCCTCCCCAAGACCCCCTTCCCAGGCTGCCTCACCTCTGTCTCTCCTTCTCCCGAAATGCCAGGATCAAGCTCACAACCTTGTGCTAGGAGAGGGTGAGGCTGGATGTCAGTGGCCCCAGGGCAGAGCCCCCCAAATCCCCAACCCCCCATCCCCTGGGCCACGCACCAACTTCTCTGCTGCTGTGTCCTCAATGAAGCGCGACCCATGGCCCGGCTGCCCAGTGCTTGTGATCCGTACCCCTAGAGAGGTTAGGAGGGGCTCTTTCAGCATGGGAGGGGCTGGAAATCCACAGCAGCCCTGGGATGGGTCTGGGTCTCCCTCTCATGCCGAGCTCCTCTGGCAGGGCCCTGTCCCTCTCAGAGTCTGTGGTGTAGAGCTAGTTTCTGCCTACAGTCGGGTCCTCCTTTCAGAGAAGTTCTTCATCAAGGAAACAGGAAGGAGAATCCCAGACAGGAAAGGGCTGGGGGGCAGAGGCCCTGGGTTCAAGTCCATCTCAGGCCCCAACTTGCCAGGAGACCTTTGGCGGGCCCCTGCCCATGCTGGCCTACTCTCCCACTGGTACAGTGACACCCTCCTCCCAGCACATACTCACACCAGGGACTCCGCTCACTATAAAAGACAGTGAAGGCGTCGGTGGGGTTGGCCAAGCCTGAGGAAGGAAAGGGGGTCAGAGGGTTGTGTGTCCCAGCCCCCACCAGCAGCTTCCTGACCTCCTGCCTGGCCGGTCAGCCCTGCTCACCCTCATCCAGGGCAAAGCCAGCCCTCAGGGCCTGGAACTCCGGCCGCTGCACAAAGAGCTCCATGCCTCGGTGGCCCCCAATCTCCTCATCTGTAAAGGAGGCAGAGATAAGAGATGAGGGGGCTGCCTCCCCCAACACACCCTTCACCCTCCCCCCTCCTCTGGTCACTCCTACCTGGCACAAAGGTCATGTGGATGGTTCTGGGGAAACGGCGGCCCTCGACCTTCAGCCTCCTCACAGCCTCTAAGTACCTGAGTGGGCAGGGAAGGGGATGCAGAGCCAGATGCTGGCGGAGCTGACAGGGGCTCTGCCACAGCCTGGCAAGGGATTCTGGGAAGTTACTGCCCCTCTCTGGACCTGTCCCCCCCCCATGCAGTGGTCACAGCAGTAACACCTGCCCAAGGTAAGGGGTCAAGGTGGACCTCATCCTAGAGGTTCTCCAACCACAACCCAGGCCCTGGGTCGATCCACTGGGCTGGCAGGGACATCGTGGGGGACTAGGAAACGGAGGACACTCACTGGATGCTGACACACTTCATATCCTGGGTGCCCCTGGCATAGATGTAGCCCTCAGCATCCTTGAAGGCCTCAAAGGGGTCATGACTCCAGTGCTCCTGGGGGTAGGAGCCCCAAGACCCATATTTAGTCATTACTCCACTCTAGCCAACTGTGGCCCTGCCAGAGGAGCCCACCAGAGGGGTGGAGTGACAGGTGGGGGTGGGGGGAAGAGAACAGCTGACTGCCATCCTCTGTCTCTGCCTCCCTCCTTCAGCCCTACCCAGGGGACTCAATCATTGCTTAATGAAAGCTGTTTACATGCAGTAATGGCTATATGAACATTGCAGATCAGTGCCTGTGGGCTCTCTGTGGTTGGCTAGCCACCTCTGTCCCCAGGGCCTGCAGGCACACCTCATACATACCTCAAAGACTGGTACCACATCTGTGTGGGAGTTGAGCAGGAGGGAGGAGAGTTTGGGGTTGGTGCCTGGCCAGGTCAGCACGGTCACCACACGGCCAGGTGCCACCTGGGCAGGGTCAGGATGGGGTTGGTCAGGGCAGTATGAGGAGGTACCACACAGCACCCCACCTCCTCCCCATTCAGGGTCTGGGGCTCACCTCTACTTTCTGACAGCTCAGGCCCAGCTGGTGGGCTCGCTCTTCAAGGAAGGCTGTGGCCGCCCCTGGGGGCACAGAAAGTCTTGGAAAAGCTGGAGGCTTCTCCTGCCCACCTTGGCTCCCACAGGCCCAGGGAGAACTAGGTGGGAGGGATACACTCAGAGATGGGAGCAGATCCAGATGCAGGCTGCCACCTCCCCAACACAATTCCATATCCCTCAGAAAGAGATGCCCACTTCTGTTTCCAAGAAAGATGATCTTTCTGGTCAGCCAGTGACCTTTTGCAGAAGGCCAGGCAGGAAGTCTAGGGTTGGAAGCTGGTATTTTTATTATTATCTCCTTTAAAGATGGGGAAACTGTGGCAGAAAGCCATGAAGAGATTAGCCTAATGTCTCCCAGCTGGGAAATCACAGAGCAGGGATTTGGACCCACAAATAAAATTCCCAGCTACCAAGCTTGATCTCCTAAGGGCTGTGGACTTTGTCCACCCCCAGCAGGCTTCTGGGGGCCTCTCCTTTCGCCCTTGCTCCAGTCTCTCCACCTGGGAAGTGAAGTGATGAGGTTGTTCCTTAATTAACAATCAGGAGAAACTTTTGGAGCAGCGTAGCCTCTAGGGAAAGGGCTCCTCTAGAGCCTGGAGGGGCTGCTGCTGCAGTCGGTAGACCTAGGGAATAGCTAGAAGAGGTGAGCCATTTGGGGCAGCAGAGAGGAGCTCAGCTGGTAATGGGGTTTGGAGGCTGGCCCTGGCTCCTTAGGCCCCCACCGCAGCTCTGAAACCACCACGTTCTCACCGTAGTCAGGCTCGGGCTGGACGGTGCGGATGCGCAGGTACTGGCGGAAGAGCGTCACGGACGGGTGCTCGCCCTGGGGACCCTTGCTGGCCATGGAGCTGCGCCGTGGTAAGCTGGGGACAGTGCGAGTGGCTGCCGACCCTTCCCAGCCGCTGAGGCCCCGTCCACTCCATTTGCACCCACCCCCTCCCCAGGACAGGTCCCTATGCATCTAACAGAGCCAGGGCACCCTCGTATGGAGCTCCCAGTTACGGGACATCCATTCTGTTTCACTTCCTGAAATGCTACACATTACCTTGTTTAACTCCCAAAAGAGCCCCCAGAAAGTTCGGGCCTTTTACCACCCACTTTGCAGAGGAGAAAATCGAGGCTCAGAGAGGTTTGGGGACAGCTAGAGAGTAGGTGAGCCAGATTTGAACACACATGTTGATAATCTCGCCCTCAAAAAATTCCTCCCAGTTTCCCGATTTTCATGCCAGGAAACCCCAGATCCTCTACCTCTTTCAGGCCTTCCCCCCGCCCCCACCTCGCTCTGTCCTGGTATCGAGGCCGTCTCAGCACTTGCCCCGGACTGTGCCTGGCACTCGGGGTCCGGCCAGGTCACGGGCTCCGAACCGCCCCGGCCCACCCACCACGTGGCCCAGCGGGAGGCGGGGACCGAGGACTGCGAGCTAGGGCCCTCCCAGTTCCAGTGACCGCGTCGCCGTGGGCGCCCCCGCCCAAGACCCCGCTCTGCCCTGGTTCCGGCCTCTGCGGGGTTACCGTAGGTTCGGATTCCGGATCCCGCAACTCCGCAGCGGCCGCCGGCGCCGCGGACAGCTCCGCCCCGCCCCCGACCGCGAGCTCCGCCTCCTCCAGGGCCCGCTGTTGGGCCGCGGGGCCTGTTCACTCCGCCTAGGGTTGGAGGCGCGGCCACCCTCAGGACACAATGCTGCAAAGCCCTGTCGGAGCTGGCCCCTGCCTGCTCCCCTCCTCCCCACGCTCCCATCCCCCATCCCCCCGGTTCCCGCAAGTTTTCCCTTCCTGCCTCACCGCCTCCGGGAGTTCCTCCCTGACTGCTTCAACTCCGTTTTTGGTGAGGTTATTGGTTAACGTCTTTCCCAGACTGTGAGTTCCACGTGTTTGCAGGGTTCTGCCCCCATACTGGCACAGAGCAGGCGCCCGGACAACGTGCCAGGAATGAAGGATCAAAAGACGGAAGGGAGCATATGTGAGGGCGTGTGTGATGCTGTGAACGTGCCACTGTGTGGGAAAAACGAACAGTGCATATCAGTGCTATGACCCTATGTGTGACAACGCGTGTGAGAGGGTGTGTGGGTGTAATAGCATCTATATGACAGAGGATGGCACAGTGAGAGGATGGGAGCACGACGCTGTGTGAGAGGTGGGGTGTAGCATGGAAGCATACATTTGGCACAGCTCACTCTTGGCTGACCTTCTGCCAGGCTTTCTGGCTCTTTTGCAGCCACTGGAGAGGGAAGATGGACAGAGGAACAGGTGTCCCCCTGGCCACTTGTAGGGGCCTGAGAGGCTGCACGCAGCCCTGACCACTCAACCGTGTGCCCACTACCCTTTGTACTCAAGCCAGTTGTGCCCTCTGTTCTAGGAGCTGAGTCAGCTTGGGGAGAGGTGTGGATTGGAGACTTCAACCTCTGGGTCCAAGGCCAAGAAGTTGGGAGACAGGGGAGGGAGCATCCCAACCCACCTGGGATTTAAGTCTGGGCTGCTCACCCACACACCCCCGGGGGGCAAACAGGTGTGTGTTGGTTCACCAACAATGCTGTGTTAATCCTTAAACCAAGTTTCCTGCCTCTACCTCTACACATTCTGCTTCCTTCAGCAAAGAAACTTGCATGCCTGGCTCAACTCAGTTTATCTACCCAGACGAGGATTCCCATCAATCCCACTGGTCATGCAGCAGTAATAACCCCCATCCCAACTCCCTCAGCACTGTGTGGGATTGTGTTCCACTGGCTCAGTCTCATTCAAATCTACAACCATCTTCTGAGCTAAGTATTACCATCATGTCAATTTTACAGATGAGAAAACTATCCCTCCAGTCTCAAGCCCCAAGCAGTCCCAGACTTGTCTCCCATTCAAGCCCCACCCTCAATATGCCAGGAAACAGCACCTGTCACACCCAGCAGGACAAATGCTTTTTTTTTTATTGTGCCTGTGAGTTGAAACAAGAGGTCCTGTTTGGGCCTGGTCCTCTGGCACTGCCCTCCAATTCCAAGGACCACCTCCCTGGTTGGGGGCGGGGTCGGTCCAGACCCTCCAAGTTCAGGCCAGGCCTGGGGCCTGAGCAGTGAGTGAGCTCAAGGCAAGTGGTCAAGGAAAGAAAGAAGGACGAGGTGGAAATCTTGGGGCTTGTGGAGGTAACAGGCATGGCCTGCATCACGCAGCTTCACCACGGAGTGGTTGGGCAGGTGGCGGAGCTGCTGCAGTGACTCCCGTGCCAAGAAGTGATCCAGCTCCCCATACAGGATGAGGGTAGGGGTCTGCAGGTTGGGGCAAGGGACTATGACTCTGGGACCTGATGGAGACTTAACCCCCACCCCCAAGCCACCTCCACAGGTAGCCTTCCCCAAACACCCCATCTCTTTCATCCATGGGGCTGTAGCTTCTCCAAGAGAGACTGAGCCCTGTCCCCGCCAACTCCCACCTCTCCCCCATGACCCAAGTCAGGGGAAAGGAGCTAGGACCTTTGGAGACCCCTCTTCCAGTACCTTCACGGACCAGAATTGCTCCTGGGTGTAGTTCTTGGTAGAAGTGGGTGCAATTGGTACAAATCCATGCAGCTGACGGTGGCCTCGCATCAGGAAGGGCAAGGCATAATGGCCACTCAGTGAAGGGCTCACCAACACGGCGTTCTGCACCTCCAGGTCTCGTAGCACCCGCTCCAGCAGCGCTGCCCGCCCTGCCTCTGTGCTTGTTTCCTTCGAAGGTGATGAGTTCCCAAAACCTAGATGTAGCAGCAGGCACCAACTGAGGGGGGTGGGAAGGGACCAAGGCATTCCTGCCCATCACAGCAGGGAAGGGAGATGGGGAGCTGTGGCACATGGCACAAATTATCCCAAACAGGAAGCTCTTTTATGTAATGTGATTGACCTGCTAGGAAAACACGGTATATTTCATTAACCATATTGACAAAACTGAAAAAAAAAAAAAAAAAAAAAAGGTAATACCCAGAGCTGGGGATGATGTAGGGGAATGGGCATTTTCATAAATGACAAATGAGAGGAGAAATCCATACAGCCTTTTTGGAGAGTAAGGTAATAGTTGTAAAAAAATTTTAAAAAGTGTCTTCTTTGACTCATCAAATTGTCCTTCTTGGTAGGAAATTCTAGAGAAATTCTTGCACACATGCTCAAAGTAGCATGTTCAAAGATGCTTCTGCTGCACCACTCACACATTTCAACTGACAGTGAAAATGGAAACAATCTACAAATCCACCAGTAGAAGAATTGGTGGATAAAACCTGTCTGTCCCTCCTATGATACACGCTGAACTTACTGAGGGAGGTTTGTAAGGACTGGCACAATCCATGAAATATGATGTAGGGGAAGAAAACCAAATTGCTGGTGGATTTACTGAGCAGAACACCAATCATGTTTATAATCCCACTACACAATCCTGGGTATTGTCTGTATCTCTATGTATGGAAATGCCCAGAAAAAAAAGGTAAAAGGGAGAGACATGTGGCACAGGTTTCTGGGGTTTCACTACTATCTGATTTTTTGTGACGAGAAAGTTCATAGGGGATCATTTGTATATTTAAGAAAATAGAAATTTACATGGTTTGTCATAAAAAGTAGAGTGAGATCCACCATGTGATCTCTTGTGAAATGAGACACATTTGTATTTGCAAAAATCCTCTTGTAGTCTTCAAGGCATAAAGTAAAAACATAGACCTTTTTATAGTACCATCTTGTGTTGTGACCTGCCACTGCTTGTCCAGACACCAGGGTCCAAATGCTCCCCCAGCCATACTTAGGGCTTCCCTACCCCTTTAATTCCCCCCTTTGGGAAGTTTTCCCCTCGTACTTGCTGCATTCTGCCTTCTTGGATTCAGGGGTGGGGGCTCTCACCTGGGAGGTCAAGGGCCACAGCCCGATAGCCCCTCTGCGACAGCAGCTGTAGTGTGCCCAGCTGCTCCCACGTTTGGGAGTTAAAAGCCTTTCCATGGAGCAGCACCACCTCCACCCTGCAGGCATACAGATGAAGGAGTGTATGTACTCTTCTGAGGCTTCTCACTGCCCTCCCAGCTGAGCACTCTGAGTCAAGCTGGGGTTTCCCTTGGGCTCAATCCCTCCACTGGACTCTGGGGTCTGCACCCACCTGCGTGCCTGGTGGAGTGGTAGCACCTCACGGTAAAAGATGGGGGAGTTGCCAGGGGTGAGACCAGCCAGGATTGTGACATTTGTGTCTCCCCAAAGCCAGGAGGTCTGCTCTGGGGGCCCTGGTAGCCCCACATACAGAAGCAGCATGAACAGCAGGCCCAGGATCAGCAAGGCCACCTGGGAACAGCTCATGAAGGTGTGTACCATGGTCTGGAGGAGGAGAGGAGAGAGAGAAGCAGCTGTGGCCCGATTCAGAAGCTCCCAGCAGAGGCAGAGCTCCAGCCCTTGCTCCTTCCCTTGCCCTGAGCAAGGGATTTGGGGTTCATGCCCAACTACTCCACAGGCTTAGATGGCCGCAGAGGAAGGCACATTTGAGATGTCCCCCAGCACACAGCTTCCTCGCTAGCATCATCATGCCAGCTGAAACCACTTCTGTTCATCGAGTGCTTACGATAGCCAGGCCCCAGACTGGGCCCTTCACACATACATATCCTTAAGAGAACACTGGGAAGCAGCTATGATTATAGGCCTCTTACAGAGGAGGAAACAGGCTCAGAGAGGTCAATTCTCTGCAGAGTAGTAAGTGGGAGAATTGGGAGTTGAACCCAGGGCTGGGCTCCTAACCACCAGGCCACACTCCGCTTGTCAAGGAGGGGAACGGTGGGGCTGAGGGTGGTGGATGAACAACTGGAAACTTGCTGGCGGACAGAGCAGCAAGGGCTGTCAAAAGGGAGAGCCAACATACAGAGGACCATCCACAAGGAATGTCTGGAAATGGTACTTTTTATCACACTGTATATAATATTGCTAAAAATCAGAATATGTTTTACAATTGATGGGAATATTTAATATTTTCCTCCAGCTGTTCCTCCCCACCAGCTTCATGACAAATGACCTGTCTCATGGACTCCTCCAGTCTTGCGTCCTCTGATGGTTGATGGGACAGATCTCAGGACCCAGGACCAGGACAGGGTCCAGAGCCCCGGATTTGAGACGGGGCACCACCATTTTCTGGTCATGTATCTTCAGTTTGTAGGTAAAATCGGGAAAAGGACAACCCCATGGCTGCTCTCCCAAACTTCTTGAAAAACTTAAATAAGAGGCTCTCTGATATGATTTATTGGGCCGAAGATGGCACACCTGCTTTGTTCCTGGATTCTGGTCAAAATCTTTATTGAGCCCCATTTGGGTACCAGCCCCAACTTAGGGGTTGGGGACCGGAAAATCACAATCTCCGTCCCCACTCATCTCTCTGTGACGCTTTGGGGATGTTTCTCGAGGCCCCACTCTCGGTGGGTCGGGCAGTGCGAAGGCGGCGGTAGCCCCTTGATGCTGGCGGACCAAGAGCGCTCTCCTGTCTTCTTTTTGACTACCAACAGCCTCAGACGCGCGCCTCCCCACCGCGTCCGCCCAAGTTCCCACCCGGCGTCGCACTGGGTCTGGACCTCTCCGGGTGGTCTCCTAGCCAGAGGGCGGGGCGGGGCCATCGCCTGGACAACCCAGGCAATCCCAACACTAGGGTATAGCACGGGGCAGCCAAATCTGCACTACAGATGGAGGGTGGGGGCTGTGCCGGCGCTAGGTCCCTGGCACACGCGTCGACAATCTCACGCAGGTGTACTCTCGCGCATACAGATTCCGAGCCTTGTCCCTACACGTTTTCTTGTACAAACTATTCCCTGCACGTAGACGAAGTCTTTTTGCACACGCAGGGCCACACACACACAGTTAGGTATCAGGAAAGCAGAAAGACGGATAGACACAGCATTTTCAAAGTCGCAGACCCTCCGAGGTACATACTCAGACACACAGCATACAAACCCTCAAACCATACATACACGCACAGAAACACACATTCACA
>PVIY010058838.1:0-12296 GCA_004026745.1 Myrmecophaga tridactyla | reverse complement strand
GTATAGGTCTTTTGTCTCTTTAGTTAAATTTATTCCTAAGTACTTTATTCTTTTAGTTGCAATTGTAAATGGAATTTGTTTCTTGATTTCCCCCTCAGCTTGTTCATTACTAGTGTATAGAAACACTACCGATTTTTGAATGTTGATCTTGTAACCAGCCACTTTGCTGTACTCGTTTATTAGCTCTAATAGTTTTGCTATGGATTTTTCAGGGTTTTCAACATATAGTATCATATCATCTGCAAACAGTGATAGTTTTACTTCTTCCTTTCCAATTTTGGTGCCTTGTATTTCTTTTTCTACTTAACTTTTTTAAGCTTCAGTTCCTTTCATCCATAGAATGAGAGCAATGGTATCTACCTATGTTGTGGATCCCCAAGACCATCCAGGTTCTATGATTTGCTAGGAGGAGTCACAGGATCAGAATATAGTCATATTTTATTGTTATTTATTACAGCAAAAGGATACGAAGCAAAATCAGCAAAGGGGAGAGGTGCATGGGTTAAGTCTGGAGGAAACCAGGCACATGTTTCCATAAGTCTTCTCCCTGTGGAGTCACCCAGGACATATTTAATTCTTCCAGCCACAAATTGTGACAACACATATAAAACATTGTCTATTAGGGAAGCTCATTAGAGATTCAGTGCCAAGGGTTTTTTTTTGAGGCTGGTCATGTCATCACCGTCATCCAGCATGTACTAAACTTCCAAACTCCCAAAAGGAAAGCAGGTGTTCAGCATAAACTACATTGTTTGTATAATCAGTTTAGACATAGTGAGCTACTCTTATCAGTTAGGGAATGGTAGGAACCCTCCCAAAATGCAGCAGCCAGGGGCCAATTCTGCAAGCGGGCATCTCTAAGGATAGCAGCCTCACGCCTGCTGTGATAATGCTCTGCATGCTACTTCATAGAGTGGCTGAAGATTAAATGAAATAATCAATGTAGAGCACTTTGCACCGTGGTTAGCATATGTTACGTGCTCAATAAATGTTGCTTATTGTTATCGTACTAGAAAACTTGCTTAAGGAAGCAACAAACTTGACCTAATAACAATATTTAATAGACCCATGAAACTGAAAGGGCATTGAGCAGATCATTCGTCAACCCTCTTATTTTATGAATGAGGAACCTGAGACTCAAAAAGATAAATTGATTTACCTAATGATGCCCACTTCGTGCCATTTTAGTTTGTGGGGAAGTGAGGATGTTCCCATTTTAAAAGGGAGGACTTCCCGAGAAACGCACATTGTGCTGAGTATGTGAAGAGACTCAGATAATCTAGACAAGGATGGTTCAAAAACAGCCTGTGCCGTGGTGTCTATTCCTAACTTAATAAGATTGGATCTTTTGGCGGTGCAATGGTGGCTCAGTGGCAGAATCCTTGCCTGCCATGCTGGAGACCCAGGTTCGAGTCCCAGTGCCTGCCCATGCAAAATAAATAAATAAGTAAATAAATAAATAAATCTTAAAAAAAAAAAGATTGGATCTTTTCACTGATCCTTTTTATACAGTGAATTTCAGTTTGTGATTTTATTCAGTGACATCTGATAATATGTATATTCTAATCTTTGCTCAGGCCTGTGACAAACTGGTATAAGGGAAACTGACCTAGTTCTTATTTGCATTGATTGGATATTTCCACTTTTCAATGTTTGGGAGAATAAACAGGTAAAGTACTTCATTTTTTAGAACAGCTCTTTCTAATTTATCTGGAATTTAAAGTGTTTATTTCTCAAATAAACAAACCCTAGATTTTGTTTCACAGACAGCAAAGGTCTCTTGAGAGGCTTTACCTTGCATTGAATCAAGGTGGAAAGATAATTCCATGAAGCTGTATTATTAATTTTCTAAGAAAGATCAACTTTCTAAAAAGACCTTTGTTTGTACCAAAATATAACTGTAAATCCAGAATGAATTTGTAATGTAATCTGTTTCAGTGTTTGACAATTATAAAGTGTCATACCTGTTGTTTTTTTAAAAGATGAGAATGTTATAGTATAAGCTTTTTTTTTTTTTTTTTGGAGCTCTAAGGGAAATGAGATAGACTTGCCTTGTAGGGGCTCACCAGCTAGTGGGAGAAGATAAATATGTACAGAAACAAGCAAGTTATGGCAAGTCCTGTGACAGAGGGGCAGAGACAGTGCTTTTGCAGAAGGTGGACCTCCCTTGGAAGACTCTAGGAAAACTTCTTAAGTCTTGGGACTTAAAAGATGAGTAGAATTGAATAGCAAGTTAGGAGAGAGGGGTATCCTAGGCAGACAGAATAACTTACACATCTCTCTAGTACTGAGAGACTTGCTGACCTTTTCAGAGAAGATAAGTGCTGTGGATTGATGTGGTTTGGGCAGATAGAGGGTGAAGGGTAAAGACAGATATTCTGTAAGCATCTAATCTGGAAAGGTTTTAAAGACTGAAGAATTTCCACTTTATTCTTTTTGTAAGTGAAGAACCAACAAAGGTTTAGAGCAGTGAATTGACATAATCAGAACTCTGATTTCAGTAATATTTGGTTGGATGGAAAAGGGAGAAAGGGGGGTAGAGAGACCATTTAGAAATTGTTGCTGTAGACCAGGCTATTGGCATTGAGAGGCTAGGCCAGGATGGGAGGAACGAGGAGACAGGAGACTTGACCTGGAATGCTTTTGGAAAAAAAGTATGATTTTTTAATAAAATAATGCAAAAATAGAAATAGTGCGAAAATGTAAACTTATTTAGAAGAATTAAATAAAACCTCATAATAGCAACTACCACTTAAATATTTTGATATACTTTCTTCAGTGTTTTTTTTAGGCTTGTATTTATATGTAGCAAGTTCAAATTTTATTTCATAGTAGGGTATAAGATGCCTCTTTTTTTTAAAACTATTTTTATCATATAATATAACATATATACAAAGCAAAGAAAGAAAAAGCAATAGTTTTCAAAGTGCTCTTCAACAAGTAGTTACAGGACAGATCCCAGAGTTTGTCATGGTCTATGATACCATCCTCTTAGATTTTTCCCTCTAGCTGCTCCAGAATATAGGAGGCTAGAAGGAATAATTTTTTTTATCATCACAATCGACTTTTTTTGTGTATATGAAAAGTAACATATATACAAAAAAGTAATAAATTTCAAAGCACAGCACAACAAACAAATTAGAGTATGGTATGGTTTACAGTTCTACAATTTTAGGTTTTTACTTCTAGCTGCTCTAAGATACCGGAGACTAAAAGAAATATCCGTTTAATAATTCAGCAATCAGGTTTGTGTCAAACCCTACCTTCTCTTTATAACTCCACCATCTCTTTGATCTTTCTGTCCCACTCTTCAGAGGTATTTGGGTTATGGCCATTCTAACTTTTCCATGTCGGAAGGGGCTGTCAGTATTATGGGGTAGGGAGATGAAACTAGCTGATGTTCCTGAGGGGCTGGGCCCTCAAGGTTTCAGGACTTATCTGGTCCAGGGACCCATATAAGATGCCTCTTTACTTCTCTAAGTTCTCTTCAATTGACAGCAAGCTTGCTCCTGTGGGCTAGTGAGAAATTGTATGTCAGTCATTATGGGGATTACCTGTTCTCTCTTACAGTGGGATGATACAAGATCCTCACAGTTACATGGTTATTTTCTCTTTTTCCCTTAAACTTTTAATTTTGAAATAATTTCAGTCTTACAAGATAGTTGCAAAAATAATACAAAACCTATATAGAGATATCCACCCAGATACCTTGATTTACAAGCTTTTGACATATTGTCACATTTGCTGTATTATTCTATCTGTCCATCTATTTAGCCATTCATCCATCTATTTATCTATCTTCTAAACATTTGAGAGTAGGTTGTATATATCATGCTCCATGAACACTGAATACTTCCGTGTATATTTCCTAAGAACAAGAATATTAACTTACATATATATATATAAAATCACTTAAGTACAGTTATCAACTTCAAGAAATTTAACATGAATTTAAAGCTTATAGTCTTTATTCCAGTTTTTTCATATGTCCCAATAATGTCCTTTTGGGATTCAGTCCAGGGATCATGTATTGCATTTAATTGTCAATGTCTTTCAGTCTTTCTTCTTTTCAAATTGTGGAAACATATGTACAACATAAACTTTCCCATCTGAACCATTCTAATCATACCATTCAGTGGGATTAATCTCAGTCACAGTGTTGCTCTACCTTCACCACCATCTGTTACCAGAACTTTCCCAACACCCCAAACAGAAACCCTTTACACATTATGCATTACTTCCCCCTTCCTCCCGCCCCTAGTAACCCATCCTCTACTTTCCATCTAGCAATTTCACATAAGTGGAATCATTCAATACCTTTCCCTTTGTGTCTGACTTATTTCACACAACGTGATGTCTTCAGGGTTAATCCATGTAGTGGCATGTATCAGAACTTCATTCCTTTTTAAAGCTGTGTAATACTCTATTTTGTTTACCCGTTCATCTGCTGGTGGACATTTGGGTAGTTTCCATCTTTTAGCTGGTCATATGGTTATTAATTTAATGTCCAGACTTAACATCTCTCAGCCATTTCCTCATCTGGTTGCTGACAGTTGTGGGACAGAGTTGTAGATTCCTGTCCTCCACAGAGGGCCAGATTTATTCTAGTCAGGCTGTTTTTTGTTGTTGTGGGTTTTTTTAAAATTTACAATTACAGCTTTATTATAGTAAAAGGATACAAATCAGAAGAAGCCAAAAGAAAAGGCACATATGGCAAGGTCTGGGAGTGTCTCAAACATAGCTTGTGTGTCTTCTCCACGTGGGGTCAGAACATGTCACTCGGTTTGCACAGCAGTATATCTTGTCAGTGCTGGAAGCTCCCTTGAGTTTCAAATGTCCCAAATTTACATGGAGTTTCTTTATGTAGACCTGATTGGTGGAATCAATGTGCATGTGGTTGAACTCGATCTCTAGCACCCTCTTATGCTATCCCCCAATAGCATATAAACTATCAGATGTGGTCCTGGTCCACTATTAATAACAGGAGAAATTTCTAATAGGGGAAATTCCACAGATTTGGAGGATATCTTCCAAGAATTGGGGGCAAATACCAGCCCAAATTCTTTGTTATGCCACAATTCCCTTTTAAAAAAAGAACCCTTTCCTGCTCTTTTAGTGGAATTTAGGAAGAAATTTGTGTTCAATCTGCCATTTTTAAGCAGAAGTATCTCATTCTATTTTAGCCCCTTGGTCACGCTGTTTTTACTTCCTCTGCTGAAAGTATGTCCCTTTGGGACAGCCTAGCAAAACCTTCCTTAAAGTATCCCTACAAACACAATGTTGGCCTTTATTTTCTGGGTAGGGATGGGAAAGATCAATGAATTATTATTATTTTTTTCCTTTTCTTAACTAACTTCCTATGATACTGTGAGCTATGATACTCTTGCAGTTTGGATTCTTCATTTTTCCATGTCATTTTTTAATGCTTCCAGAATATTCCATGGTACGAATATACATAAGTTACTTGCAGATAAACATGAAATAAACAGCATAAAACTTTTATTGTATTTTAGGTAGATTCTGAAGGTAGAATTACTGAGACAAAGGGCATGACTTTTTTGGATTATTGCGAAGATCACCCTTTGTTAGTTTTCTATCATTGCATACCACAAACTTAGCTTAAACAATACCCATATATTAGCTCACAGTTGTGTAGGTCAGAAGTCTGGGCACTGCGTGGCTGAGTTCTCTGTTCAGTGTCTCACAGGTTGAAATCAAGGCTTTAGTTGGCTTGTTCTCATCTGGAGGCTTGGCTGAGGAAGAATCTGCTTCCAACCTCATTCAGGTGTTGGCATGATTTCTATGGTTGTAGGACTGGAGGCCCTGTTTTCTTACTGGTTGTCATTAGCTGGTTGTCATTTAGGAGGTCACTCTCAGCTCCTAGAGGCGACTCTTACCATGTAGTAAGGATCTCACAGCCAGCAACAGAGAACCTGCCTGGTGTTGAATCCTCATGCTTTGAATCTCTTGACTTCTTCTCCTCTGTCCTTTAGACTTAGATTTAAAGGGCTTATGTGATTAGGTTTCTCTGTCTTAAAGTCAGCTGATTTGGGACCTTAGTTACTTACAAAATCCCTTCACAGCAGAACGAAAATTAGTATTTGATTTAGTGTTGGGAGAGATTATGTGTCAACCAAGGGCCCAAAAACTTGGGGGCCACCTTAGGATTTTGCCTACCAGACACCCTCTAGAACGATTGCACCACCCTTGGTTAGGAGTACTGTATTGCCCTCTTTCATACCATTAATCTATACGTTGCACAGAAATTCTGGAAATGACATCTCATTTTGCTATCTGCCTTTACAGCTGGGCTTTTCTCTCCTCAAGACTCTAGCAGAATAAAGGATGCATATTAATCACTTTTCAGCCTCCAGTAATAACACTCTGCTTCTCATCTCCAAAATTACCCATGACATGTTTCTTGAGGATGTACAAGTATGAGAAACCCATTAATAAAACCTGTAGGGATGAAGGAGAGAATTTTTGTTTATCATTTGTGACTGTGGCAGAATGTACAAAATGAATTATCTCTTAAGTTCTCTTGGGAAGGACGTAGAGCATTTAATAACCAACATTGGCATAAACTGCTTCATGGTAATGCCTTGGGGATGCAGCAGAATTTGAACTTGTCCAAAGAAGAGTTTGAACTGTAACTACCATGATAGAAATCAACCTCATACGTTAGCCTGAATGCAAATTCATTTGACTGTGCTGTCTTTTGGGAATTGGACATTGGATCCTGAAAAGATGAAAATCCCTAGAAATTGGGAGACCTGGGAAGTGGGAACCAGCAAAATGTGCTAGAAATTTCAGATTGACTGTGACTTGGGCACCTCAATAACAAGAATATGAGTTTGGATGCATTGGGGATGGGATTTTTTGGCTTGGAGAAGAAGTTTGTACCCTTTGGAAAGACGTGAATGTGCAGTTGGTGTGGTATGTGTTGGGGGTTAGGAGCAGGGTAAGGAAGAAGGGAGTTCCAGGGTAAATTTTGCTTGGAAGAAACTGCATAGTAGCTGCTCTCTGCTGTGAGCTAGTCAGACTATGCACGAGCTCCAGGATCTCTGCCTTCTCAATTTCCAATGTTCCATCTTGGCTTTGTGTAGTCCTGGTGTGTGTTTGGTGTAACCTAATAGCTGGCCTATTGTGAATAGTGATTATGAGATTTAGATGGGAACTTAAGTATTCACTTAAGAAGCCAACTTAATTATAGTTGCTAGTTAGTCAAAGGCGACTTCCTCTCCTCTCTAACGTAGGCTTGGTTTGCTTGCAAAACTGAATCTTTGTTTTCTCTAACAGGCAACTGCCATGTCTGTGGACTGTCTTGGGCAGCATGCAGTGCTTTCTGGGTAAGTGAGCTTTCAGAGTTCATTTGCTACAATTTCTGGGAACGAGTGGCAAATTAAGAGATTTCTGGGAAAATGGAACATAGTCTTTTAATGATTATAGTCACAGGCTTAGTTTGGTATCTTGTGATCTCGAGGATACTTGGAGTTATTTATTTGCAGTTTATTTTTGTCTCTGCCATAACAGGTAAACAATAAAAATCCTTTGAAATTTCAGTGGCTAGTAGTGTGATCTTGAAATTGCAATTTCCATTTGTTGCTCAGACTTTTCAGAAAGATGCAGCCTGGTAAGTTAAGAGACAGTTATTAGGATTGAGGGGACCTGGGGTCTAGTTAGCAATGCCATTAATTATGAGCCTCAGGACATTTATCCAGTTGACCTCCTTAAACTTCGATTTCCTCACAAAGAAATTCTGTTTCATCATGAAGGAATTGAACTACATAGTTTCTGTGGTGCCTCCAGCTCAAATCTTTTAAGATGCTGGTGATCAAGACCATGTTTGCAATCTGCTAATCACCCTAACATTGTAGCAGTATGGTGAAATTTAATGGCCAGGTCCCCCCTCCTTCCCTTCCATATTGCTCTAGAGTCCAGTCCATTAATAGACTGCTGTCAAAGTCAGACCTCCAACTGCTTTCCTGAGAACCTTCCAGTTATTGCCTCTAGCAAGTTCAGCTGTATTTTTATTACCTTACCTTAATTTCTATTACCATCATCATTCACAAATCAGTGAAAGAATTTTCTTTTCCATTGACTTAATTTTATTTTTGAAATCATGTTTTATTTTACCTTTAAAAAAAACACAGGCATAGGGCAGGCAACAGTGGCTCAGGCAGAGTTCTTGCCAGCCGTGCCAGAGACCTGGGTTCGATTCCTGATGACTGTCCATGTTAAAAACAAACAAACAAATATGCAAACAAAAAACCAACCAAACAAACAAAAAACCACACAGGCACAGTGGTAAACATTTAAATAGTTCAAAAGGGTATACAATGAAAAGTTTCTCTTCTACCCTTGTTCCCTTCCCCAGAGACAATTATTGTTGCCACTTCTTATGTTACACTGTGACCATAAAGAAAAATTGGTATGTCTCTTTTCTGTCTCCAGCTCCCTACTCATTTTTTAAAATTAATTTATTTTTTATTTATGATACATAGCCACATACAAACACAAACATTCTTATCATATGATCATTCCGTTTTTGTTATATAATCAATAACTCACACTATCATCACATAGTTGTATATTCATCATCATGATCATTTCTTAGAACATCTGCATTATTTCAGAAAAAGCAATAAAAAGAAAACAGAAAAAAATTCATATATACCATACCCCTTACCCCTCCCCTTCCCCGATCACTAGCATTTCAATCTACTAAATTTATTTTACTATTTGTTTCCCCTATTATTTATTTTTAATCCATATGTTTTACTTGTCCTTTGATAAGGTAGACAAAAGGAGCATCAGACACAAGGCTCTCACAACCACACAGTCACACTGTGACAGCCATATCATCATACAATTATCTTCAAGAAACATGGTTGTGCTGGTTTGAAAGGATGTATGGACCCTAGAAAAGCATGTTTTAATCAAAATCCCATTTCATAAAGATAGAATAATTCCTATTCAATACTGTATGTTTGAAACTGTAATCAAATCCTCTCCTTGGATGATGTGATTTAGTCGAGGGTTGTTAAGCTGGATTAGGTGATGACATGTCTCCACCGATTTGGGTGGGTCTTGATAAGTTTCTTGAGTCCTATAAAAGAGGAAACATTTTTGAAAATGAGGAGATTCAGAGAGAGCAGAGAATGCTGCAGCACCACGAGGCGGAGTCCACGAGCCAGCGACCTTTGGAGATGAAGAAGGAAAATGCCTCCCGGGGAGCTTCATGAAACCGGAAGCCAGGAGAGAAAACTAACAGATGACGCTGTGTTGGCCATATGCCGTTCCACTGAGAGAGAAGCCCTGACTGTGTTCACCATGTGCCTTCTCACTTGAGAGAAAAACCCTGAACGTCATTGGCCTTCTTGAACCAAGGTATCTTTCCCTGGATGGATGCCTTAGATTGGACATTTCTATAGACTTGTTTTAATTGGGACATTTACTCGGCCTTAGAACTGTAAACTAGCAATTCATTAAATTCCCCCTTTTAAAAGCCATTCTGTTTCTGGTATATTGCATTGTGACAGCTAGCAAACTAGAACAATGGCCACCCAGAGCACAGCTCCACATTTTCAGGCAGTTCCCTCCAGCCTCTCTATTACATCTTAACTAAAGAGGTGAACTCTATTTAATGTATAATAATAACCTCCAGAATAACCTCTCAACTCTGTTTGAAATCTCTTAGCCATTGATACTTTATTTTGTCTCATTTTGCTCTTCCCCCTTTTGGTCAAGAAGATTTTCTCAATCCCTTGATGCTGAGTTCCAGCTCATTCTAGGATTTCTGTCCCACGTTGCCAGGAAGGTCCACACCCCTGGGAGTCATGTCCCACATAGAGAGGGGAAGGGCAGTGAGTTTGCCACATCTGAGCAACAGAAGAGGTTCTCTTCGGGGTGACTCTTAGGCCTAATTTTAAGTAGGTTTAGTCTATCCTTTGCAGGATTAAGTTTCATATGAACAAACCCCAAGTTTGGAGGCTCGGCCTATTTATTGCTTTGGCTGTCCCCACTGCCTATGAGAATATCAAGAATTCTCTACTTGGAGAAGTTGAATTTTCCCCCTTTCTCACCATACCCCCCTAGGGGACTTTGCAAATACTTCCCTATTTACTGTTCAGATTGCTCTGGGGTTTATCAGGGCATCACTCTGGACAAACCTACAACATCTCATGCCCTAATCAAGGTTCCAAGTACTATGGTGTTCGATTAAGCTGTCCACATAAGTTATATCAGGAAATACACTAGTCAAAATATAAATTTTGGTTTTTCCAGGATAAGATGGCGCCGTCTGCGCTGCTTCTGGCTGGCTCTTGCTTCCCTCTGGATTAAATTCATTCTCAAACTAACTTTCTACATGGAAACTCCAGGGTTGCATTCAACCAGCTAAGCAGACTCAAAGGAAAGAATACCTCTTTGCCAGTAATCCCAGCAAAAGTCTCAAGGCTGTCTTTCTTTTGGCTTGGCTTGACTCTTGCTCATCTTTGAGAGAATTCTTCAGATTGGCCAGGACCAAATCATATTCTCAACCCAAACTAATGTCCCCAAAAGGAAGTTTGGATGCTGGGCATCTAAAACCCACAGTGTCTAATTAGCTTAGTCTGTTAAGGTCATTGAGATAATTTATTCAAATTTGAGTCTTTTTCCTAAATTGATATATACTTAATTGGATGTAAAGTCTGAGGATCAGAAGAACTCTACGTTGTGAATGGTCCCCCACATTTTACACAAAGCACAGTATTTCCAAGAGAGTCTGGGAAAAATTGCAAAGTCTATACTGTCAGTAATGATGGGACCTTGTTTGCCAGGGCACAGAGAAAAAGTAAGTATTATCAGTGTCACTAACAAGGGACCACTGCACTCCTTCGACCTCCCAAAGACAGTTTGCCTTGAGTTCTTGCCAAAAAATACTGTCCTGGCAGCGTGGCAGCCTTATGCTACCTCTAAAGATGGCACAGCTGGAATACCCAACCTACAACTTTATGATGTGAAAACTGGGACATATTTTAAATCTTTCATCCAGAAAAAAATGCAAAATTGGTGTCCATCCTGGTCAGAAGATGAAACCATTTGTGCCTGAAGTGTTAACAATGAAGTTCACGTCTTTGAAAACAACAATTTTAGTACAATTGCAAATAAATTGCATTTGCAAATAATTAATGATTTTGTGTTATCATCTGGACCCCAGCCATACAAGGTGGCTATTTATGTTCCAGGAAGTATGAGTGCACCTTCGTTTGTTAGATTATATCAGTACCCCAACTTTGGTGGACCTCATGCAGCTTTAGCCAACAAAAGTTTCTTTAAGGCTCATAAAGTTACAATGCTTTGGAATAAAAAAGCTACTGCAGTGTTGGTAATAGCTAGTACAGATGTTGACAAGACAGGCGCTTCTTACTATGGAGAACAAATGCTGCATTACATTGCAACAAATGGAGAAAGTGCTGTAGTGCAAAAATGGGACCATGCCAAAAAATGGTCCCATTTATGATGTAGTTTGGAACTCTAGTTTACAGAGTTTTGTGCTGTTTATGTTTTTATGCCTGCCAAAGCGACAGTTTTCAACTTGAAATGTGATCCTTTGTTGGATTTTGAAATCGGTCCTCGTAATGCAGCCTTCTATAACCCTCATGGACATATATTAGTACTAGCTGGATTTGGAAATCTGAGGGAACAAATGGAAGTGTGGGATGTTAAAAACTACAAACTTGTTTCCAAACGAGTGGCCTCTGATTCTGCATGTTTTGCTTGGTGCCCAGATGCTGAGCATATTTTGATTGCTACCTGTGTTCCTAGGTTACGTGTTAATAATGGGTACAAGATCTGGCATTATATTGGCTCTATCTTGCACAAATATTATGTGCCACCAAATGCAGAAATTTGGCAGGTTTCCTGGCAGCCATTTTTGGAAGGAATATTTCCAGCAAAAACAATAACTTACCAAGCAGTTCCAAGTGAAGTACCCAGTGAGGAACCTAAAGTTACAACAGCTTATAGACCTCCAGCTTTAAGAAATAAACGGATCACCAATTCCAAACTGCATGAGGATGAACCACCCAGAATATGGAGCCACAACTAGGAAATGATAAGCCATTATCAAAAACAGCCCTTAAAAATCAAAGGAAGCATGAAGCCAAGAAAGCTGCAAAGCAGGAGGCAAAAAGTGACTAAGAGTCCAGATTTGGTATCTACTCCTGCCCCACAGAGCATACCCCGAAATACTGTTTCTCAGTCACCTTCTGGAGACCCTAATATAGACAAAAAAAAAAAAAAAAAAAAAAAAA
>PVIY010058837.1:0-12292 GCA_004026745.1 Myrmecophaga tridactyla | reverse complement strand
GCCTTTCCCACCTGCTAGGCAGGAGTCCCGATGACCATACACCCCTGTCAGATCATCTCCTTTGACCCACAGCCTCCTACGCAGGTCGGCGCTGTTGTCATTCCCATTTCATACTTGAGAAAGCAGATCTCCACAACGGAGCTTAGATTCCCAATCCTCCCGCGCTGGTGTCTGGGAGACAGAAACATGACTTCTCTTGGGTTGAGGAAGATACGCGTTGAGAGAGGACAGTGGCAGGAGGGCTTCAGGAGAAGGTGCCAGGGGCCTGCTTGTTGGAGTTCCATTCCGGTTGCAGGTCCCCCCAGATTTCTCCCAGAGATACCTACAAGATGCATGGACACTGGGGTGCATCTTCCATCCCGTTTCTGAGACATGGGGTGGGGCTGGGGCTCCACCTTTGGGTAGAAACATGAGCTCAGGTAACACTTGGGAGAGAGACTCCGGGCAGGGCTGAAGGAACATCCTGAGACCTCAGAACACCACCGCTAACTACCTACCTTGTCCTGCTGCATTTATTTTGCACACTACCTTGTTCCTGTGCCTAAATGAAAAGTCAGATCGTTGAAAGGAAACTACCTGTGGGCTTGACTTTGCATTCAGTTGGAAGAAGAAGGGTGGAGGGGCTTTCCTCCCAGGGCCCCAGGAGAAAGAAGACAGTGGGTGCTAGAAATTTCCCACCCACAGCCCCCCACAGATATGCTCCCTGCATCTCCTTCCCCTGTCTGCTTCCAGTTTGTTGGATCTAACCACAAAGTGTCTGGTCCAGAGGCGGGCAATAGCCTGTGATGGGACAAATACAGAAAAGAGGAATGAGAGGAGTTTGAGTTCCTGCATGGGGAGTTTGAGCCAAGAAATTCCGAGAGGATGAGGTGGAGCGGGCAGCAGCCAAAGGGTCAGGGGCAGCCGTGTGGACGGGGAGGTACTGGTACGTGAGGCAGCAGGGCCCAAAGGGAGGAGCTCAGGGTATGGCGGGGGGTCGGCAGGGGGTAGGGGACAGAGCCCTGGACAAGAGCCTTCAGCTGCCCGGTCCAGGGTCCTGGATCCCCTTGGAACTGTGGCCCAAGCTCCATCCCTCTCTCCCAAATTTCTCCTGAACTTCCACACCTGGGTGCAATCTTTGACTTTGAGGAAGTTTAGACTATTCACCGCCCACCACCTGCCTCCACCTGGCCACCCTTCTGCCTCGTTTAATGGTCAGCACCTCGGAGCAGCCCTCCCTGACCCTCACGGGCCGGGTGTGGGTGGGCCAATCCACTCCCCTTTCATGTGGGGTCCCGGGCAGAGCGCTCCCACCTCTAAAGGCTCACCCCCGTCCATGGCACATCCCCAACTCCAGGCGGAGCCTGGGGACAGGGGTGGCTGTGTCTCCCATGCCTGAAAGGCTACTTGGCACACAGCAGGTGCTCAATAAATACACAACAAGTACCGGAAAGCATGAATGAATGATTGGATGAGAGTCCTGGTACTACCCTTCAGGGTCGGGGCCCCTGTTACAGACCTGGCTGAGAAACTCTGAGACATGAGAAAAAGGAAATTAAATGTTGTTTGCTCCTTTTGGGATGTGACTCCTCCAATTTCTCCAACTCAAGAGAATCTTAAACACAACCATTAGTGTGAGAGAGACGGCTTTGTTTTGTGAGCAGCTGGCTCTGGGTGGAAATGAAAAGGGCTGAATCCCTCGTACTGGTGAACACCATAAAGAATGAGGGTGGGGAGAGGACCCATAACCAGAGCCCCCTGTGGGGAAGGGCTTTGGGACCAGAGGGGACCATGACAAGTTGACGCCTCTGGCCCCTCAAATTTGCAGACACGGTGCAGAAGATTTTGGACTTCAACCCATGTGCAATGGAAGTTCAAAACCGTCTTCTCTCAGGGGACAGGGAGACTCCAGCTGATTTCTGGATCCCTTTTCTACACCCACATCAGAAACATGTGGCAAATATTTGTGGACAAGGTAGATAAATAAACAAATAGCCAAGGGGTGGCCCAGTTAACCAGGTGTCTGATTTGAAGGGTTTTGTTTTTTACATTCTTTTTTTTACATGGGCAGGCACCTGGAATCAAACCCAGGTCCTCAGGCACAGCAGGCAAGCGTTCTTACCTGCTGAGCCACCGTGGCCCGCCCTTTTTTACATTCTTAAAGAAAAAGAGAGACTGCTCTGAAATGCTGAGACCCCATTCACGCCTCCAAAGTGAGGTTTAACTCTCCTAGACTGGTTTTATGTTAAACAGAATGTTTTTAAAAGGCTAAAATGCAGTTCTCCCTCTGTCTGTGAGCAGAAAGCCACAGGAGAAGGCAGCAGCAGGAACTCATGGAGAGAATTTGTGTTCTCTCCAAGATGATCAGTAAATCACATCCCCCTATCCTTTAATGTGGATACCCCTTCTCAACATGAAAAAGCCAGAATGCCCAAAGATTCCTATAGATTAGGAGAAGGATTAAAGTAGAAGGAGGAGGTATAACAGAAAAGAAATGGGATTTAACAAGTGAGTGTGGCTGCTGAATCAATATATTAATATTCTTTCTCGCCACCAGGGTTTTGGAGCAGTTAGAAGGAAAAATCTGAGATGGTGGAATTGTAGCCCATGACAATTCTGGCATCTGTTCTGTAACCACTTGTGGAAGTGTGCTTTGAAAATTATTGCTTTTTTCTTTCTTCGCTTTGTGTAAATACCACATTTTATAATAAAAAAGTTTTTTTTAAGGCCCATATTAAACAGACACTGGGGCTTGCGTGCTTGGCCTTGGGGTCACACAGCCCGGTGGAGAGGTGGGCGTGTGTGGGTCTCGGGAGCCTGAAAACCACCTTGTACCCTCATGGACCAGCGGAGCAACTTGGAAGCTGCTGGAGCCCCAGATCTGCAGAAACCCTTCATCAGATTCCATCCTCTGGCAGCGCTCAATTTGCACTTGGAAAAATGAAAAGGAAAGGACTGGGAATGAAGGGGATGGAATGGATTATCCACCAAATCAGGCACTTCAGTTGAAGCCCAGGACCTTGTAGAGTCTTGCATGAAATCTTACAAGCAATATAAACAGAGTGGCGGCCAACCTCGCCACCAGAAATATTCAATAATAAAACACAGCTGTTGGCGCTGGCATTTCCCAAGCAGAGTTTGTCATTCTTGCCGCTAGAAATGCTGACAAAGAGAAAAACTGTAAAATGAAAGCCAGTTCCCCCCACCCCAAAAAGGGAGGTTTTTGTGAACTGCCGTCTAAATATTCACTTAAAACTTGAGCGATCCCATAAAAATAATTGAAGACAGAAGTTCTTCTTGGAACCTTATTCTGACCAAGTGCTTGTGAGTGGCCTTGTTTGAGCCTGGCTAGGATAATCCCTTTGATTTGAAATCTGTGTCTTGATTATTAAAACACCCTCCAGTCCCTCTCCTTGGCTCACCATGAGGGTAATTAAGCAGGAGACCTCTTAGCTGACTCTGTGAAATGGAACTGACATGGTGCTGGCAGCGAGCGCTGGCCAGTTGCGTTGGGACTTCATAAAGATAAAATCTTACAATCATTACGTCCAAAGAGAAAGGCCCAGATGCGGCAAGAAGAGAAACATCTGGAGTCACAAGCTCAGCCCTCTTACCTCAAAGCCTGCTCTCCCCCTCGGGCCCAAAGATGGCAGCAGGCTTTGGCTAATGAAAACCAAGCTTCACAGTGTGGAAGGAGGCAGGGAGGGAAGGACGCTGAAGGGACGTGAGTTCTGTGTAATTCTGTGTTCTTGGGTTTGTGCTCGTAGAGAAGCCACATAAAATCCCCAGGTGTACACATCGAATCCAGGCTGGGAGCTGGGAGAAGAGGAGGCAGCACAGATGAGGGTGGGGATGGGCTGAGAAGGAGAAGTAAAAGATAAGTGAAGTGGCGGGGGGGGGGGCTTGTGGGGACCAGTGAAGAGCGGGAATTTTGAACCAAGAAGACAAATTTATTAAAATCTTTGCACCTAATGTCCAAAACGTAAAATTAAAGAAGTAAACCCCATTCTAAAAATAAGCAAATAAAGCGAAGGAAGCTTAAAGAACTACAGAGCAGAGAAGAAGGGGCCACTGTTTGAGGGACTCAAGAGAAAGTTTCACAGAGGAAGGGACTTTCAGGCTGGGCTGCTGAGGGATGTAGAGGAATTTTCCAGTCCAATGAACCACAGACATGGTCTCCAAGGCATGTAAGAGTCTATTCAGCACCCCAAGAAAACTCTGAGCACACTGAAGTAAGGCATTAGACCTCCCTGGCCCAGTACCTGATTCTCTCTGGTCTGGTCCTTCCCAACATAGCGTCTCCACAGAGCTAACTCAGACCTTTTCCCGTAAGCAGCGTCCTGCCTCACACCCCCCATCTCAGTGGCTGCCTGGGGCTTGTATCCATCAAGGAAGCAGGATTGGGGATGAATTTAGGGGATAAAGATGGGAGCTCATCTTTCTATTACACTTTCAGCAGGAGATATCAATCCCGCCTTGGGGTCCACTAGGACCAGCAGATCCTCCTTAAAGAAGGAGACAGTGGGAGATTTTTCAGGACATGGAGCCAATGGGAGAGTACCCCAGCCATCTTCCTGGCTTGGGCAAAGCCATGAAAATGCTCCACTTCCTTCCTGGAGGAAAGTATGATTCTTATTGAGCAGCTACTGGGACAATGACTTCTCACCTTGAGCAGAAAAATAGTCTGTTTTAAGCTGTGATAAACCAGAAATCCTTAAGTGGACAAACTACCTTAAATGCACAGATAAACAACAGATTTTTTTTACTGTTTTCTTGTTTGTCTGTTTTCAATTTGCAAAATGGCTTCTCTTGTTAAATCGATGCTCAGAACTTTCTGGAGTGTTGGCATCTCTGAACCTACCTCGTGGCAGTGGTTACACATGTGTGCAGATTTGTCAAAAGTCCTTGAACTGTAGACTTCAAATGTACGTGTTTAAGTGTATGTAAACTGCACCTCAATCCTAAAAGAGCATTTGAGAAAAAATAACTTTTACCAACACATCCTCTGTCCTCCATCCTCCTGGCTGAAACACTGCTGTGTCACAGATTTCAGCTGTAGGCCAGACCTCCGGGTCTCCTGCCTGTAGTGGCTGATCTTGCCTGAAGTTTGCTGATTAAATACTAAATTTCCCAAAGGTGGTCAGAGAAACCGGACAAAGGGATGACCCTACTGTGGGGGTGCCATGATGGGCACGAAGCACGACCACCAAGGGGAGAACACTGTGACTTTAAAAGAGTCCTTTCTCCTGCAGCAAGCAGGGACTGTTGTTACTGTGCTTTCTAATTCCATATTTACTCCTGTTCACCTCTGGCTCAGAGGTATTCAGTGCAATTATGGAACCACTCGGATGGCTATTTGCCCATATGAGTAGTCACCCCCACCTTCAAACTACGTGGAGTGACACAGTCCCCGAATGCACGATGGCTGAGCTGTTTCAGATAAAGTAATCGTTGGTGGAAGTGGAGAAGAGATGCAGGGCCTGAGGCATCAAATTGTGCGGTTGGGTTCCCTCTTGCCCACAGCCTTTTCCCCTTTTCTTGCACCTCTTTTGAAAGGAAAATGCTCTATGGCTGAAGAGGTCTTGAGGTATGCCGTGTCACTGCTTTTCACTTGTGATTAGAACATAACAGACTGCAGAAAAGTGCAGAGAGCTGCAGAGTGCACCTGGGTGATTTTCCCTGGGCGAATTCTCCGGAACCCACCCCAGATCAAGCAACGTAGCACCCGCCCCAGGCCCGCCCCGTCCTAACCCTCCCCCAGCTGTCACCGTGTGGGACTAACTCTTTAGCCACCATTTGAAAGGGTTAATAAAATTCAGACAGGCCTCTCTCTCCCTCCCTCGCTGCATACCAGCTCGCGAGTGCTCGGAGGAAATCCACTGACTAGACGGTTTCGGTTAAATCAATAAAATATTGTTTAAAAAAACGAAGTTAAGTGCATTATCTTTCCATTACACGGTGAGGGTTTACCCCAGGACACTGCCAGAGACAAAGGTCTCCCAAAGGTAAGCCGTGCTTGCAGTTAAACTGCTGTGAGGTTCTCTTCATTGCAGAATGAATTTGGTCTATAGAAAAACAGCACCCTGGGATGGGGGAGGGGGTGGAGGGGCAGGAGGCAGCATCTTTTAAGCTTTTTTTTTCAAATGGGCAGGCACCAGGAATCGAACCCAGGACTCCAGCATAGCAGGCGAGAACTCTGCCACTGCATCATCGTGGCCCACCCTTCTTTTAAGCTTTTAAGTGCTTTTTTTTAAATCACACTGAAGAAAGAAGATGCAGAGTCCAGGATGGAAAATGCCGCCTTTCACTCATGAATCCGCAGCTGGAGCACCCAGTGCTCTCTCAGCCCCCAGACATTTCTGAGCAATCTCACTGGGTCCCTGGAGCTCTCATAAGCCTGTCCCATGAGCAACACCCCGCTCCTAACCCCAGATGTCCCAGCTTGCCAGGGACCTTGAGTTGTGAAGTAGGTGGACCAGTGGCTTGTAACTCATTTGGCTTCCCAGACATTTTCTGGGTACCTACTGTGTGTCAAGCCATCAAAACAACAACACTCACCTTGTACCAGGTCCCTCTCAAAGATCCTACATATATCATCAGCTCATTCATCTTTCTGATAACCCTGGAAGAGGTGTGCATTATCATCCCCCCTTGACAGATAAGGAAACTGAGGCACAGAGAAGTACAGTGGCATGCAGAAGTCACAGTGATCCTAAGTAGAAGAGGCAGGACTCGAACCTATGCAGTCTAGGTCCAGGGCTGAGGCTCAGACCTGCTGTGCTACACAGACAAAAACTTAAGAATGAGCCCAGGTTTCAAGGAGGTCCGATTCAGCCAGACCGAACTGCAAACACTTCAGACTCCGGAGCCCAGCTCCAGGCACGTGGCTTGGTTAGCGGAGGCCTTGCCTGGAGCAGATCGTGCATGGACATAGCGGGTTGCAGGCCCCCCACTCCGTGTCCAGCTAAACACATGTCCTCAGGCTCAGCCCTTGGACAGGAACCTGTTGCCTGGCATTTTGTTCTTCCATAAAAGGAAGCTGTATTTGCAGAAGGAGCCACATTTGGCTGGTGAAATTCACCCAATCAGAAGTTGTAACCAAGTTGTTATAATTCAAACTCCGATGTGGATTTCAACCCCTGTCTCACAACTATTTTGAGCCCAGGAAAGCCCACAAGTGTGTCTATTCTGAGACAACGACACAAAAAGATCCAGTTAGAAAAATGTTCAGAGAAACTTGGGAATTATAATTACTCCTACACCCGAGAGCGTTCAAATGCTCTCATTTTATAAAGTGGCTTTGCAGAAATTGCATTTTAATGTTCCGCCCCAAAGGCAGTTGGGGGGGGTTGGGGGAGTAACGACAATACCCTGAACCGACAAGAGGCTCTCCCACCGGGAGGCTTGGGGTGGCAGTGGACCCCAGGAACTCATGAGCAAACAAGTGTCCCTGGGAAGACGTGTGGCAGGGCTGAGTAGGAAGGAGGGATGGGAGTAGCAAACCTCTACCTAATTTTAAATATAACAAATCTGGCTACCATTGAGTGACAGTTATGATATGGCCAGGATCATGTGCAGCCCTGGACATATATTAACTAATTTAAGTATCAAAACAGCCCCTAGAAGTATGTTCTATTACTATCCCCCTTGGAAAAACCGCAGAGCACAGAGAGGTTTAGTGATTTCCCTGACATCACAGAGCAGAGTGGGAAGTCAGGATTAGAACCCAGGATTCTGACTCCTGAATCCATCCTCTACCTCATATAATTCCCAGACCACCTGGAGATGGGTTGAAGAGAGTCCCCCACCCCAAAGAAAAGATCTGTCCACATCCGGGCTCCTGGAACCTGTGAAGGTGGCTTTATTTGGCAAAGGGGTCTGTGTAGATGTGATCAAATTGCACGTCCTGAGAGCGTCCTGGATTGCGTGGGTGGGTCTTGCACCCAATGACAAGTGTTCTGATAAGGGACGCACAGAGGAGGCCATGTGGAGATATAGACAGAGACTAAGACGTGTGTCTACAAGCCAAGCAGGACCTGGAAGAGGCAAGGAAGGCCCTTCCCCTGAAACCATAGGGGGGCACAGTTCTACCGACACCTTAATTTCCCACTTCTGGCCTGCAGAACTGTGAGAGAATAAGTCTTGGTTGTTTGAAGCTGCCCAGTCTGTGGGCATTTGTTAAGGCAGTCCAGGGAACTAAAACACCAAGTCTGTAGGTCATGCTCTGGTGTTAAAGATAAGGAAACTGAGGCTCAGTGGGGTTTTAAAGCTCTAGTACAGATGGCAAGTGGTTAAACAAGGCTTTGGACCTAGATCTGTCTCTACTCCAAGGAATCTCTTCCTACCAGCCTGGGAAGCAACATTTCTAGGGGATGTCTCTGGGCCAGGAAGGAGAGAGGGGCCCAGATACAAAACAGAGATCAGGAACCAGGAGAATCAGTCAGCCTGGGTTTCTGGAAAATGCACAGTGGAGCTTAGGGCAGACAGAGGGCCCCTTAACATTTATTCATCTTACACTTATTCAGTGCTTTCATCTCCTTACATGCTTCCATTTATGGGAAATTGCTTCCTTTCAACTTAGCCCACTCCATCTCTAAGACACTCTGTTTGAAAACGCCTCCCTCTGCCAGGCCATCAGCTGCCATCCCAGGATCCCAGCCATCCCCGTGGATAGCACGTTAGAGTGGAGAGCCTTGAATGGTGTTCAGATATCTGCTGCATTGGAAAATTGGAGCAAAGATCAGTTCTTCCCCTCATGAGGTCGACAGGCAAGTATCTCACCAAGTTGTGATAGAGGGAGAAGCCAGGTCAAGACTCAGGAAGACACAAGTGTTCTGCTCATCTCATCTGGAATCTCACCTGGCACAAGGGTTGCCCTAGAAGCTGGAGGAATGACGGTGATAATAGTAAAAACAACACACAATAATAGCTCCGTGTGCTGAGTTCTGCCTATAGGCCAGGCACTGTTCTAAATACTTTCCACGCATATCTTAACGCATCAAAACTCAAAGACAAGTATCATCATTATCCCTGTTTTATAGATAAGGGGAAGAAGTGAGGTCCAGTAAGATTTCATTCCTTCTCTTGAGTTAATTGGTAAATTGCCAAGCAAAGATCTGAGCTTAATTTTTTAATGCCAGAGCCTGAGTGCCCTCTTTACAAAAACAAAAATAAAACAAAACTTTTTTTCCTATTAAATTGCCTCCCTCACAGGTTAAGGACCTTGAACTACTTCTATCCTCCAGACTCTTAATTTCTTAGAGAATGGAACAAGGTTATTTGCCTTGGCGCCCTTGAGAGACCATCCACCGGAGCCCCTGCGTAAGCACCCCTCAATAAAGAACTCAATGAAGAACTGAGTTGAGGAAGAAGACTTGATTTGACTCCAGTTGAGTCGAGTTGATTTGATGTGATTAGATCTGAATTGACTTAAATAGGCTTAATCGGAATTAACTTGAGTTGACTTAACATGACTTGATGAGTTGAATAAGAAAACCTGTTTAGGACTCTTTCTGGGAAATTAAAGAAAGTTCATTTTACCCATTTTTCCTGAGATCTGTCCAACCCTCTCTGTTTTGGAATTTAGTGGGAAAGGCAGGCAGATAGGTGTCTCACAAGCAACTGTCCTCGGAGCCTGTCCACACCCGGACAGGACCACAGATGCCAGAGCAGAGGCCACCCCATCACTGCCAGGAGTCGGGTTTCCTTCTCTTGAGCCCACAGATGCCAGTATGGGCACAAACAGAAAGAGAAATCAGAGGCAAGTTAAAAATTGGAAATCAGATAATAGATTTGAGAAAAGAGTGGTACCGATATTAAATTTCCTAAGGTTATGACTGAGCCGTGGTTGTGGATAAGCAGGCCCCTATTCTTAGGAAATGCATGCAGCAGCCTCTGGGGGTGAAGGGCTAGGCTGCAATCCACTCCCCACAGCCATGCTCAGACCAAGGCAGACGCTCAAAGTCATAAGATGCTGCTTGCTCAGTAGCAAATATGACCCTGGACCTTGGTGTCCCAGGACTTCCCATTGGGACCAACGTGGTTCCAAGGTATCACTGTGAATTATTCCTGGTCTTGGTTCTGGAAGTTTCTTTCCCTCCTGCAAGCAGTGAAGTCTTAGGAAGGGTGAGAGCTTTTCAGCCAGAAAGACCTGGGTGAGTAACTTTGCTGGCACATAGCTTCCGCTCATTGGGCCTCCAGTTCCTCATCTCTAAAATGGGAACAATGTTGGGGGGAGTTGAATGCACTCAGTGGCGCAATTAGCCCAGCGCTGGCCACACCACAAGCACACAATTACCATGAGCTGCCGTGTTACCCGGGGTGGGGGGTGGGGTAAAGAGGGGGAGATGAGCCACTAAGTGGGTGGGAGATGCTAAAGCCCTCCAGCTGCTAGGGCGCGGAATCTTTCTTTTACATTTTTGAGTAACTATAATAGCGAGGGTGCACTGAGCTCTAGCTGCCCAGATGTTCAACATTTTAAAACAGCCCATTTTCCCCACTTTGCAGATGTTAGAAGTTTGCTTCAAAGTGGAAAGTTTCCTAGGAGGCTGGACTTTCAGTGCTAAAATTGTGAAAGTCCCCGGCAGGTCAGGAGGGGACAATCACCCCAAATAGAGTCACCCATCACACGCCAAGCGTTCAGCAGGAGAGCACATCCCAGCTGGGTCCGATCCCAGGGCCACAAGTGGTAGGGGGGTCTCTCCACGGGGGCCGTCCTCGAATGGAGACAACTTGGACAAAGACGAAATCCCTCCACCTGCCTCCACCTGCCTCCACCTGCCAGGTTTTCCCAGAGACATCCTCAGCATGAATCCACCCTGCTTGCCAGCAGCCCCATTTCACAGCAAACATAAACTGAGGCCCCCTAAGGGCAAATATGTTCTAAAACCTGCGGCCACATGGCTTGGAGACCTCACAGCCCCCAGGGGTCTGGAAATATTCACAAGTATTTATGGGGAAGAAGGAAACAGTTGTTCAAACACAGCCTGATCCCACACAGTCATTTTGTAGAATTCCCAAACCAAAACAAACAGCGTCTGGTCCGGACAGGGAGGTGAGCTGGGTGTGGGGAGGTGGGGGGGCGGGCAAGGCCCTGCGCAGTAAGAGGGGAGGGTGGGGGCAAGGGGCTTGTGGGGCCCCCGCAGACAGTGAGTCATGGCCTTAAAACATTAAAGTTGCCAACCTCTGGACCAGGAGGGGCTGTGGGAAAGTGTTTTGGATGGGAGGGCGCCTTGGTCAGCCCTCCTGCGGGGGACCGGACCCCCAGCCCCCGACCCCCAGACACGGCACCAGATCTTCCTGTACCATGAAGCAGAGAAATTAGACCAGGACGGACGGTGGGTCTGCAGCAGCGGGAAGTCCACCTGCTGGCTTTGGCAGCTTGAGCGGGTTCCAGAGCCCCAGGGTGAGCCCGGCTGTGGGGCACAGAGGAAACCGCAGCTGTGGGCAAGGGGGGGCCCAGGGCCGCCGAGGGAGGCCCCAGAAGGGAGAGGGCTGGCTCCTCTGGGGAAAATTTGGGGGCCCTGGAATGGCCAGCCCAAAGCACCCAAGTCACATGGGGGTAATAAGCAGGACCAACTCAGGCTGTCCCCATCACCAACCATCCTGAGGGCTTGCCACAGGCCAGCCAGGTGCCAAGCTTTCTAGAAACGTCCTCGCCTGTTGTTCACCATGGCCCATGTGGTAAGACCCCAGAAGGGGGCCCTGGCCTAGTGTCCCCCAACCCCAAGGCCTTGTGTCCCACACCCTGCTCTGCTGGCTGGAAGGGGGTATCGAGCAGGGCCAGCCCCCAACTGGCATCAGGGTACAGCGTGGCATTGTGCCTCTGATACTCCCTCTGTGGGGGGCCTCGTGTCCTCATCCTCACAGTGGGGCTACTGAGGCCACCGAGTTCCCTGCCCGCCAAGCCAAGGGCAGCTTCCCCCAAGCACAGTGAAATTTGGCTCCATGTGGATTTAATTCTTACCTCCAACTCCCAAGGAGTCTCGGAGGCTAAGCAGCCCCAGAGTCAGCTCTGTGAGTGGAACCCCAAGGCCCGTCCGGGCCCGTAATTCAGGGGGTGCTACTGGTGGCATTTTTCTCCCAGGATGCCAAGTCACACGTCCCAAAGAGCCCTGGGGTCCCCAACATGCCCCAGATGATGGGGGCTGTCCTACCTTGCTTCCACCTGAGCAGTAAAGTGCTGTTGTTTTACACATTGGGGTCCCCAGTGCAATTCCATTTGAGGAAAGAGGCGCACAGGTTTGACAGGTTTAAGCGCTGAGAGTTGAGGTGCAGAGAGCATGGGGCTTTGGAATCAGGCCACAGCCTGCTC
>PVIY010058836.1:0-12300 GCA_004026745.1 Myrmecophaga tridactyla | reverse complement strand
TAGGTAAGTAGGTAGATAAATTGAGAGCTAGATGGATGGACAGATGGATGGATCGATGGATCAATGATCAATGGATGGATCGATGGATCAATGGATCGATGGATGGATTGATGGATCAATGGATCGATGGATGGATAGAAGGACAAATAGATAGATACATAGATAGTATTTCAGTTTGCTAATGCTTCCAGAATGCAATATAACATAAATGGATTCATTTTTATAAAGGGGATTTATTGAGTTACCAGTTCTAAAGCCATAGAAATGTCCAAATTAAGGCATCCACAAGAAGATACCTTCACTCAAAAAAGACCCATACCCATCCAGGATTTCTCTGTCACACGGGAAGGCACATGGCAATGTCTGCTGGCCCTTTGCTCCCAGGGTTTGTTGCTTTCAGTTCTTGGTTCCAGTGGCCTCCTCTTTGAGCCTCTGTCTATCTCCAAGCATCTCCAATCATCTATGTCTAGGCATTTGCTCTCTGTGTCAACTCTTTTAAGGACTTCAATAAACTAATTAAGACCCACCTTGAATGGGCACATCTCCATATTATCAAAAGGGACCTCCCACAACTGGGTGGGTTGCATCTCCATGGAAACAACCCAATCAAAAGGTCCTATCCTACAGTAAGTCTTCCCACAAAATGTTGGATTATGATTAAAAGAACACAGTTTTTCTGGGGTTTCAAACAGGATGAATGGATGAACAGATGCCAGATAGATAGATAGATAGAGGCAGCTAAAGATTTACAGATACAGGTAGAGATATAGATAGATATGGTAGATTGAATCACACACACCAACAAAATAAATGTTCTTAATCTTAATCCATGAGAACCCATTTGTAAATTGGAGCTTTGAAGATGTTTTTGTTAGTTAAGGTGTGGCCAAATCAAATCAGGGTGGGTCTTAATCTGCATTGCTGGAGACCTTATAAAGAGAGGACATTTGAATGCAATCAGTCAGAGAAAGCCACAGGAGACCAAAGACATCGCCATGGGTCAGACAACTACAGCACCAGAACACCACCAACTCCAGGACAATGTGGGGTCAGGGGATATCTTGATATAGGACTTCCAGCATCTCAAACAGTGAATCAATTAATTCCTTCCATTAAGCTCACCCTGAGTAGTATTTGTCATAGCAGCCCTGGCAAACTAAGACAATATATTATAATGCACATAGAAATATACTAGAACAAAACTGCAAAATCTTTGTGCATTTTTTAGGAGTTCCAGCTTTCTTCCCTCCCCAAAGTCTTCCTGCTGGGAAACTCTGAGCCATTTCCTCCTTTTGCCCCCATACCCTCTCCCCCCACTCCTCACGATGTCCTATTCCAGACATTCTAGTCCAGCTGAACCTCTGGAGAAAGTTGGACTGATGGGTGGAAGGAGCAAGGCAACACTTCAGAGAAACCATCATTCAGGCTGGCTTCGGGGAGGAGCCCCTAGGGAAATGGGAGCAGAACAGAGCACTGGGCGGATGGCCTAGATCCTGGGCAAACTAAAACCAACATTTGGTGGGGAAAAGGAGAGTCAGGGCTGAATAGGAAAGCCATTCCTGATTCCCCAAGCACTCCAAATGCACGGCTGATGGCTGCCAAACTAACTGCAGGCCCCATCTGCTGAGACTCATCTATCACCTGCCGAGGCCCCAAAATGGAGGCCACAGCAAGAGATGCTTTCTGCTGCCAATGGCCCAAAATAAACCCATCTCCCCCAGGTGGGAACTGCAGAAAGGAAAGCCCAGTCCCACACTCTGTCCTTAGGAAAAAAAGGAAGGGAGGGAGAGAAAGAGGAGGGAGGGAAAGAAGGAACAAGCATAAATTCAAGGCTATTTCAAGGGCCTGTGAGGACCATATTACCCTGGGAGCTTCGCAGTTAAGAGCTGCTGGAGGCTGTTATTTTTTATTTAGGATTTGCCACCAGCCAAGGAGATGCTGCTTTGCTCTGAATAAATCCGCATTAAGATGAGAGAGACGTCTAGACACATTTAATCCAGAGAAATCCCTCTTTCTAAGAGGAAATCACTCTCTGCTTGGTAGGGAGATCAAGAGGCAGTTTTGTAAGACGACGTGAAAAGCATAGATTTCAGCATCAGACAGATCTATGTTCAAAACTCCATTCTAGCACTGCCTGGTTAGCTTTGTTCTGGGCAAGTCAGAATCTCTCTGAGCCAGGTGTTCTTATTATCAAGAGCATAATCGTACTGATCTCATGTGATCACTGTTTGGGTTATAATTATCAGTCACTACTCACTGAGATCTTCTGGGTGCCAGGAACATGCTGGAGACTCACACAAAGCAGTGAAAAAGACGAGGTTCTTGACTTCAAAGTGTTCATGGTCTGGCGTGGGATGGGCAACTGGAAGTTTGCAAGTGCTGCTGTGAGATGTGTCAGTCTTGTGTAGTAGTGTCTACACGTACAAAACAGAGGCAATAACACAGATGATGACAACCATACTTGCAAAAGACAGGAAAGAGCTCATGGTGGAAAAGGCATTCGGCTGCTCTTAAAAGATGACTTGGAGCTTTCCGGGTAGACCAGATGCCACAAGCATTCCAGGCAGAGGGACCTGCTGGGGCAAAGTGATGTGCATGGACCAGAAACATGAAATGGCCAAAAGAATAGGTGGTGGCCACCCAGTGGAAGGATAGCCATAGGCAAAGCTGTGGAAGGTCAAACACATGGAACTAAGTGGAATGCACTTTCCTTTACCAAAGCCATGCTTTCCCTTTATCCTGCTTGCTCAAAAAAGCTTCAGGGTTGGACAGGCCACGGTGGCTCAGCAGGCAGAGTGCTCGCCTGCCATGCCAGAGGACCCGGATTCGATTCCCAGTGCCTGCCCATGTTAAAAAAAAAAAAAAAAAAAAGCTTCAGTGTTGCTAACTGTGAAATCCATTTGCAGGCCATTGGAGGGTTTAACTTAGGGGAGAAACATAATTAGTCAATGCATTTATTCAAGTGTCTGAAATTAGTAAAGTGCTCAAGATATCTTGGTTTCCTTCTGTGCACTGATATGGGAATCATTTCATTTTTCAGGTGTTTCCATCTTCTGAAACTGTATCTAGGGTTTTAATGCCTCATTGTTATCTGTGGGCATCAAGGATAGAGAGAGGGAATGGGTCAGATCAAAGATGACCATCGGGTTTCGAGCTTGAATGAAGCCAAAGCCAAAGGCAGGGAGGAATGAAGGGAACAGACCAAGCGAGCAGCTCTACAAAGAACAAGGTTGCCACTATGGCTTCAACAAGATAGAAGCTCATTTCTCTCTTGTGTAACAGTCCGGAAGGGTAGGCTGTATCTGCGCCCTGGAGTCCAGCAGGGTCCCAGGTCATCCTCTTTGTTCTCAGGTTTGAAGATGGTACATCCCCACCTCTGCATTTGAGCCACAGGACAGGAAAATAGAGGAAGTTCTGGGAAAATTGCTTTAGATTGGAGTTACTTCCCCTCTCATCCTACTGAACTTAGTCACATGACCACACCTATGTTGACTTTGACATGGGCCACCTTTCTGAGTCGGGCCAAAAGAGAACTGGAAATGTGGGGCTTGAGCTCAAGAGCTTGCAAGGAGAGAGGAGTGGATTTCTCTTGAATTTATCAAGCCTAATATACTCGAGCCTGACTACTTGCCTCCAGATGGGGCTTCAGGCCCCATGTGAGTCCCAGTTATGAAGATTCCTGGGTTGCTCACACAATGCCTTCCTGGCAAGTAGAGGCAGTGGTGGCAATTAGTAATGGCAAAAGGCAGCCCTGGGTTGCAACCTCTGCTTGGGTGCTTTCTACTTACAAGGCTTTGGATAAGTTACTCATTTACCCTCTCTGAGACTCTGTCCCCATATATATATATATAAAAAATAGGTTGTGATGATGACAGAGACATAAATAAAATAAAGTATGCAAAGCACTTGGCTCATGGTGAGTCTAATGAATATCGCCTTCCCTTCCTTGTGACTGGAGGTGATCAAACTAGGGTTTCTGAGTGAGACTAGTCTAGAGGCCATAGAAAAGGCTTTGGGAGCAGATACCAGGGAGAATTGCACCGCAGCTAAAAGTTAAAATAGAAGGTCAAATTCACAAGCAGTCAGAAGTCACAAAAGTGAGCAAGACTCTTTTTCTTTCAACCAACATCAAAGCCACCAGCAGTGCCAGACCTGGGCTTGGCCCAGGAGACTTGCGTGGCCTGGAGGACAAAGTGCCAGCTTTGGGGGGGGGGGACATTTGGATTAGGTTCTAATTCTGCCACCCCGTGGTTGGATGACAGTCACTGGAGCTCTCCGAACTTCAGTTTCTTTTTTTAGTAAAATGAAAATAATGATGCTTCCCTTGCTAGGCTATTATGCAGGTTGTTAAAAAAGATCAGAAAGGTGCCTAAGTCTGAGCTGGCACATAGTAGGTGCTCGATGTACAGTAACAATTATCATCGTTATCATTTGTGCCATGTGATCCCTGCCCTCAAGGGGCTCACAGTCAGGTAAGGGAAACACATCCATAAAGCAATGTTGGGGATGTAGTACCAGAGGAATGGCCAGGAACTTCAGAAGCCCAGAGGGGTGCAGAAATAAGGGGGTTCCTTCCCTGAGAATAAAACTGGACTTGCACTTTAGAGTCCCTTCGACTCTTCTGCTGCCCCGGGCACTGCAGCATGGTCTCCCCAGAGCAAGGAGCCCCAGGCAGGCAGTGGGAAGAGAAGAACACACGCTGCTCCTCCCGGCCTCACAACGAGCTGAGCTCAACGTGGCACACACAGGAGACAGGGAATTGGCTGCTCCGAGTTGTGGTACACAGTGGTGGCACCCTCCTTAGTGCACAAGCTGTCCTCCTTGCCAGTGCCAGAAGCGTCGCTGTCGCAGCATTGTGCGGAGACGTGTTTGCTTCCTCTCTCCTCCTCCCTCGCTCTGCCTGGCAAAAAGTTAACTGAGCTTTATTTCATTTCTCGTCCATATGTCGCCTCAATTTCTGATCAGAGGTAGTGCAAATTACAGGCTGTCTCTACAGACCATTAAAGCAGACTCATTTCTCCTTCTCTGTCAACACATTAGTTTCAATTGTTTGAGAGAATGTGCTAGGTTGTGTTCTCTTCGTTCGAAAATAATTTCTTTTCTCATCTCGCCTTAGCATCCCGGCTTAGCACATACCCGCCTCCCCTCCCCCTACCTCATTGCCCTCCCTGCGTGATTTAATCCGCCCCGGGGCAGGCGGGTTATTTTGTAATCAATGTTCACAATCTAACAATTGGAAGAGAGATTAATTAAGGAAGAAAGGATTTTTCTTTTTTTTTTCTCTTGTTGGTTCAAAGACTTCTTTAATAAGAGGAATCGGTGGAAATCAAAATAAGGGCTCTAGAACTAGGTCCTTGCGGCACCTCCAGCCCCAGCACCCCAGGTCTCTGCAATCAAGCCTCGCTGCACGTGGGCTGTGGACAGCCTCTCCTCCAGAAATCAATCACCGTGCCCCAGAAGGACAGGAAGAAGTTTAAACGGGATTTTTATAAATTTCATCAATACCAGCACAAAACAGAAGCAGGACAGCTTTATTGATTTAAACATTAAAATAACATGTGCTTTCTTTGCATTCTCCCAAAGGTGATAATGTTTCTTATTTTTAATCTAGATTGAAATCTCAGAGACTTTCCGCAAGCCTCCTGTGGTGATTACCAAAGATTAGTAATAACATGTCTAATTAGTGTAGAAAGACATAAAAATCAATGGCGGTGGGAAATGTTAGACTGACTGACAGCACTCAGGGAAGAACCGGGGGTTTCCCGAGATGAGGCAGCTGCCTCGGGGTCCCACTCTCCTGCTCATCGCTGCCCCCAGCCCCCGCCCACCCCAGGTCAGCTGATGCCCGCCCACCCAGAAGGAAGCCAAGGGAATTTGAGAGGCTTTCCAAGTGCCCTGCTACCCTTTCTGATGTCTTTGTTGGAGGAAATAATAAGAAGGTGAAAGCAGCATTCTTTGGCTGGAGGGAGTCAAGCCAGCCAATGCTCCGTTTCTCAATTTCACCTTCAGTTCAGGTCAGCAGACGTTTATTCAGCACCACCCAGAATGCCCAGCTCTGGAGGGGACGGAGGAGGCACCTGACCCCTGGCTTCCGAGAGGGTCAAGTTGACGGTGGCATCCCTGGGGCCGCCTTGCACTCAGGAGGAAACTTGCTACTGCTGGTTTGGTTCCGGCAACTGGGAGGTGAGAGGCCCCCTCCATGTTCCACTCCTCACTCCCAGCGAAGTTTCCAGGGCCGTACCCTGTCCAGGCCCATTGTGGATGGAGGGGGAGGTCCGAGGAGCTCCCACACTCAAGACAGCACATCCACTGAGATCCTTTACCCCCACTCTCATGGCCTCCCTCCTACCCCCCACCCCTTCCCCAAAGCCCCTCGTGACCTAGTCCAGAGGACAGAATACCAGCCCTGCAAATTTTTCCAGGAGAACCTTCCTCCCACACCCAAGAAGGCATTTTCTTAGAGCGTCCGTTTCTGCTTCCCTCTGTGGGGTGGAGAGGATGGTCCTGGGAGCAGGAGTGAGAGAGGCAAAAGGAGGCTCACCTCCTTTTCACCTCATGAAAAGGAGGTGAGCCCAGAGCTAGGCCCCAAAGGATGGAGGTGGAACTCATGCAGAGGTGCAGAAGCGGGCTGTGGGGACTGTCAGAAGAGTGGGGCGTCCATGTGGTCAGAACAGGGCTGTCTCCCCTCTCCCCCAGCTTCCTACCTCACCCCACTGTGATCTCCCCTCCAGCCCCACCTCCCCCACCCCAGCACTGCTTCTGCGAATATCATCACCAGTGGACAGTGTCCAGTCTTCATCCGATTTGATCTTGCCTTTGACCCTGATGGCCACTGTTTCCTTCTGGAAACTTCTTCTTCCATGACTTTTTTGACTCCACAGTTCCTTGGTTTCCCCTCCTTGTCTTATTCTCCTCTCTGGGGCTTTCTTCCTCTCCCCTTACTGGTGACCTCGCTGGCTCCACTCACTCCACATTCTCCCTTCGGAAGATGCCACTAAGACCCATTGCTTTGCTTCCATTTTTACTCCATTAAATTCCAAATCTTCGCCAGCCCATGCGTCCCTATCTCCAGACCCACGTGCCCAATGCCCTGCCAGGCATCTCTTCCAGGATGTCCCACAGACAGGCACCACCCACTTGAAGTGTCCAAAGCCCTCCTCCATCTCTCATATCTCCCCCAAATAAACCCCTCCTCTGCTCAGCCTTCCTGCAGTGAATGACAGCACCATCCAGCCACCCAACCCAGCCAGATCCAGCTAGAACCCTGTATCATAGTAGCACCCTGCAAATGTTCCCTCCATGGGACTTGTCACCAGTGGGTCCTTCTCTTCACCCCACCCACAGCCTTGGGCCAGGACCTCCTTATTCTCTGCCCAAACCATGGCAAGAGCCCCCAGGTCTGGCTGCCTCTCCCATGGGCCCCTCCAGGGTGGCTTCCATGCCGCCCCAGGGCTCTTCCCACAACACAGATCTGATTGTGCTGCTCCTCTGTTCCATTTATTTTGAGATCCCCATTGCCTTCAAGATAAAGTGGAAGCTCCACAGCTTAGCACAGAAGGTTCTCCCAGGCCCACCTTCTGCTCGCCTCGACAGCCTTGGCCACTGCTGTTTCCCCAGGCATATTCCAGCCAGGTGGCTCCACCATTTGTTTTGCCACAATGCAATACAATATTAACCTGTTTCATTAATTCATATATTTTGTTAACAGAGAATCTACTTTGTCTTGGACACTGGAAATCTAATCAACATTGCAGATGAGTTCTTTGCCACCCTGCGCTCACAGACCAGTGTGGAGATGCAGATTTAAAAAAAAAAAAGAAAAGGAAAATAAAATGTAATGAGGTAAAACTCTTCAGAGGAGGTGCATGGGTGGTTCAGTGGCAGAATGCTCGCCTTCCATGCAGGAGACCCAGATTCAATTCCCAAACTATGCACCTGAAAAAAAAAATTGAAAAAACTCTTCAGAGGGATGGTGGGACCATAATGGAAGCACTTTAGAGGGTGCTGAATCAGACGTTGGAGCTAAATAAATAAATTTATTTTTTGCAATCAAGAACCATGACTTTCTTCTTTATTGTTCCCTAGAAGCTAGCACAGAGGCCAGCACAGAGCAAGCCCTTGATAAATATTTGCTGGAAAAGTGAATAAATGAAGTGACACGGGACACTTTTTTTTTTCTCTCTTGCCTAATGACAGAGGGGCCAGGAAATCATATTGGACTTGCTGCCCCCTCCCAAGAAGGCAGGTACAGACGCCACGGAATGATTCCTTTAGAGGACTTCACAGCCCATCCTACTCCCGGGAAAGAGGCGCGGGGCGCCGGGCTGCCCAGCGACAGCGGGTGGGCGCGCTAACCGCGAGAGCCAGCACCGACCCCACCCAGAACTTCCAAGGCGAGCTGGGCCCTTTGGAGGCTGCGGATGTGACCTGAAGAAGCCGAGGCCTGAGAACTACGACCGCAGGGAACCAAAGCTGGGGCGCCTCCTGCCTAACCGGGGACTGGACAGGGGATCCAGCATCCCCAGGGGCTCTCGCCGGCATCCGGACCAGCCTAGCCGGGTAGATGATGAAAGACCGAGCGCCAACAGCGACACCCTGTGGCCACGAGAAGCAACCACGGGATCTGCTCCCCTGCGAGGGCAAGGGGAGAGGAAAACAACTCCATTCATTTGGACTGTGGTTCTTGAAACAGTAAAGAGAGGGACAAGCTTCAGGAGGGAGATACTGACTTCCTGCAAATGAAGCATATTGGCTGTTGGGTAAAGAGGACATGGGCCTGTATTTGCACTTGGGGTTTTGGGAACTAGCCTACCAGTTAGCGGAAGGACAGCTTAGGACACGTGGGCATGGAGCTCGGAGAGGTGGTGAACCTGGAAAGGCTCGGGGCGGTGAAAAATCACTCTATAGATTTTAACTTTTAATCTTCATTTTTTGAAGCTTTAACTCTAAATTAAAGTCAATCTTATTGAAAAGCTGCAACAATTACAAACAATTCCCATATGCCCTTATCCATCCTCCTCAAATGTTACCAACCCACACAACCCCAGTACAATGGGCGTCCAATCAGGACATCCAGATCATACAATCCTACGCATTAATCCACAGCCCTTATGCAAACATCTACCATCGCTCCACTAATGCTCTGCTTTTCCAGAATTCAGTCCAGGTTCTTGCATTTCGCTTAGTGGTCGTCTCCCTGAGTCTCCTCCAACCTACCACACTTCCCCCATCTTTCTCCGTCTTTTGTGACCTTGATGTTTTTGAAGGGAGCTCACCAACTACTTTGTAGAATGTCCCCCCAACCTGAATTTGTCTGAGGTTCGCACAAGTCTAAATTCAGGTTATCAAATTTGGGGCGAGAATGTCCTAGAAGTTATGTTGCTCCTATCTCAGAGTTTCACACTAAACCACGTGTCAATGTTACTATGTCTCATGCTAGAGAACTTAACGTTGATCACGTGATAAAACCCAGTCTGCCAGTTTTCCCCATTGTAACATCATTATTTGCCCATCTGTAGTTAATACATCCCATGGGGAGAGTGGGGGAGACAAGAAACTTTGAGACTGTGCAAATATCATGCTTTTCAACATGCGTTTGCCCACTCATTTTAGCGTCCATTGATGATTTTTGCCTGAAACAGCTATTACTGTGGTGTTCGCTATATTTCCATCATCCCTTCTATTTTTAATCATTAGAATTCTACCATTAAGAACGCTTCCTTTGCTTCCTCCGTTCATTTATTTAATTATTTACTAATTTACAAGTGTGGACCCACAGATTTTTCTTTTTATTCTATGTGCTCTAATCCATTATTTTTTTCTTTTTCTTTTTTTAAATATGGAACGCTTCACAAATTTGCATGTCAGCCTTGAGCAGGGGCCATGCTAATCTTCTCTATATCATTCCAATTTTAGTATATGTGCTGCCGAAGCGAGCACTGTAATCCATTATTATCACAGTTTATTTTTTTGTTCAATTTGTTCCAGACTTGGTCACTGGGAGCTCCTTCAATGGGGTCCTTTTGACATGCCTCCCTCATTTTTATGGTAAGTACTTTCTTGCTATTTGGCATGTCAAGATATTCTAAGCTCATCTTGTACTTTCCTTGCCCCAGCTCTGGACTCAGTCATTCAGCTAGCACGTTTCCATCCAGTAACCCAGACATCATGAGTGTAGAAGCACTCCAAAAGCACACTCTGGTTTGTATGTTTATAATTGCCGTATCTGCACCAGCACAGTGCTCAGCATTTGGTAACTGCTCAATAAATTGCTGGTTGTTTGATGAAAGAGCATTTGTGGCATTTAATTTTTGGCTTTTATTCACTGGTTCGGTAAGAATCAGCTCTTATCACATGCTAAGCTCTGTGCCAGTTACTGAAGAGTCGACAAGCCTGAGTCTCCCCTCCAAGAGCTCAGAAGAAAGTGGAAAACAAGAAAAGCAGCATGATCAGACCGCCACAGGGTGCTGGAAAGAAGGAAGATGCCAAAGACCATGGCTTTTACATTCCAAAGGAGATCTAGACACCAGGCAGAATTTACAGAAAAGCTGTCTTAAAAATTCATTAAGTGACTCCTGAACTTCCCGTCCATACTGAGGGTCAGAGTTAGTCAACAGGACTTAGGAGAATACCTAAAATGGGTAGTGATTTGAAGCTGTACATACCCCAGAAAAACATTCTCTTAAATTTAATCCATTCCTGCAGGTGTAAACCCATTGCAAGTAGGACCTTTTGATGAGACCACTTCAGTTGAGGTATGTCCTGCTACTTTATAAGAGAATAAAATTCAGACAGACTGAGAGCAAGCCACAGAAAGAGGGACTGGACAGCGATGGGACCCGAAAGAGAAGAGGGAGAACAGGAAATGCCCACGTTGCCTGCCATGTGACAGAGAAGCCAAGGCTTGCCGGCAGCCAGCCCCGGAATGCCAGTCTTTGGGGAGAAAACATCGCCTTGATTTGGCTCTTTCCCAACCTCAAACCGTGAGCGAATAAATTCCCATTTTTCAACCAGATCTATTTCATGGTATTTGTTTGAGCAGCCCAGGACACAATGCATTTTCTTGTATACAGGACGTAAAGGGCTGATGTGTGTTTCCTGCCTGAGAAATGTAAAGGGTGAGAGATGGGTTAGCGGCTTCTAATGGAGAAACTAGAGGCAAGGCGGTTCTGTTAGGCGAGTTTGTGGGAACAAAGCACACCTGGGTGGCTCCCGGGGGTGGTTTGCAGATCCTACCCAAAAGGGCCACGTGGCCGGGCAAATGGTCCTCTGCAGAGAAATACTAGAGGAACCTCCAGATGCGTAGGGGCCGAGAGTGAGCCACGAGCCCAAGGAAAGGACATCAGCTGCATGGAGGGGGTGGGAGAGGTCTTCAGAAGTGGGGTGAGGGTCTCGAAAGAATCACAGACCCCCACCAAAGCGTCCCCAAGAGAAAGAGCCCCTTAGACCCCATCAGGGCAGAGATTGGGACACCACTGCCCAAGTCCTTAGAATGTTGCTGTCCCCTTGCCTCCTCTCCCCCTCAGGCCCCAAATCCCTGGGGTCAGAAACTCTAGATGGTAACCTCAGGGAGAGAGGGCAAGAAGGGGCAAGGAAAGAGAGAGGACGACCACCCCCTCCTGTGAATTTCCTGCCTGCTCCAAGCTCCGCATGGAAGCAGGGGCTCCATCAACGTGACACAAGCTGACTGTGACCTGGCACTGAGGTTCTGGGTCATAACTTAAATGGACCCCGGGAGTTTCTCCTCCCCACGAGCTGCCAGAGAGCACAGGGCTTCCCCAGTGTCCATCCGCCGTCTGGGAAACAGCAGATCGAAGGGCACAGGGGGAGGCGAAAATAAAGTTGCTATGTGGACACCACCTATTACTGTTGTCACACAAAGGCTGCCATGGAAACGCAAACGAAAGCTCCAACTGTGAGAGCCCAAAGGAGCGGACTTTAAAGAAGTCCCTCGTTTCCTGCTGCCTTGGTGTCCTCATCTGAAAGCAGAAAGGAAGAAGGAAGAATCCTGTTCCTTTTAAGAAGATAACAAGGGAGAAGTGATCCCTGTACTAAGCTCCGGGCCCTCTAGGTCTCTGAGCTATGTCAGCCTATTTACTCTTTAGCTAAAAACAGAGAAGTGTGGTTAAGTGCCAGATAAAGCCAGATGAAAGAAAACCATTTGTCTCAGCGGATACCTCCAGACCAGAAAATCTTCATTTGTTGCTCAGCTGATAGAGAAGGAAAAACAAAAGGCACAGAACTCCTGGATTCAATCTGCTTTCATATATATATATATATATATTCCCACCCCCCACGCAG
>PVIY010058835.1:0-12298 GCA_004026745.1 Myrmecophaga tridactyla | reverse complement strand
GATTGCCACAGAAGCAGAGGGCAGACCTTCCTTTCCATTGCATGGAAGAGTGATGACTCTTGGGCCTCAGAAAGTGTGGAGCACATTGCTCAGGGAATGGGGAAAGTCTGGAACTCATACCACTGGTCTGAAGGTGTGAGCATGTGCCTTAGAGATGTCAGAGAGTCTAGATGCTGCCTGGATACTTGGAGAGGATGTGGCCAAGAGGGTGGGGATTAATCTCCCTAGTGCTGCCCAATGTTTCAAGAGATAAGAGCTCCTATGTAAACTCTTGGAAAGGATGGATCCCCACTCTCTCAGGCAGGAAACATCATTCTATAACTGATTCACTGAACTTAAAATCTAATGTAGTATGCCCTGTTTGTTTTCAGAACTGTTTGGGATCAGTGACTCCTGTTTTCCTTTCAATGTCTTCCTATGATAATAGCAATGTTTATCCCATGTCTGTTCCTTATTTGTATATTGGAAACAGATAATCTGTTCTGAGTTTCACAGGTCCATAGCCAGAGAAGAACAAGCCATGCCTGTAACTGTCTTTGATGAGATTTTAAATATTTTTTTGCATTGTATTTGTATTGTTGCTGAAATCATTTAATGCTTTTGTGATATTGAGATGAAACAAATGTATTTTTCACTTGGAAAATATATCTTTTTGTGATCCAGTTGGTAGGATGTGCAGGTATGAAACTGTTATGTATCCCAGAAAAGCCATATCCTTTTAATCCTTATCCAATCTTGTGGGGGCAGACATATTTTGCATGGGATCTTGTGATTAGATTATTTTCATGGAGGTGTGGCTACACCCACCCAAGGTGGGTCTTAATTAGTTTACAGGAGTCCTTCAAAGAGCTTATGGGGAGAGACAGAATTCATAACTGAAATGGAGAGCAGAGAAATTAAACCAAGACACAGATACTGGTAGACAAGTAGAAGCTCAGAGAGGATACCACTGGAACCCAGGGATAAAAGCAATGACAAGCAGGACCAAAGGGCCAGCAGATGTTACCATATGCCTTTCCATGTGACAGAGAAACCCAAGATATGATCAACTATTCTTGAGGGAAGGTATCCTCTTATTGATAGATTAATTGGGATATTTTCATAAGTACTTTAATTATTATTTAAAGCTTGCCTTTTCTTCCTTTTTTTATTTGTGAATAAGAAACTAAGAATGGATCGCAGAGAAATATCATGGGCTTCCTATTAGTAACATGAAGTTCACATACATCACCTACATATTGTTAGGTTGGGAAACCACCAACCTCTCAGGAAAAACAATGGCAATGGCTCTAAATTAGAAGAGCCACAAGGTAAGTATGCAATTCAAAGAGTTTATTTGTATCTGCAGAGACAAAGGTCTAAACCTTGTCGAGAAGTCAGAAACCTTAAGCTATCCTATATTTGCCTTACATAGTCTTGTGTAACTTGCGACCACGTGTTTTATATAAAGCTAGCATCATTTTCATCTATAATTATCTGTTGACTACTAGGGTTATATAATCCTATGTTAGCTACATACTATTTCATACATTGCATGTTCAAAAATGGCAGAAACCCTCCACCTCTAGGTGTGTCTTTTACTATGCTAAAAAGAAAGTGGGTATCTTAAGGACATTTTCAGGGCTACTGCACCTGTGTTTGCAACCAAGTGAATCTTGCTTTTCTGCTTAACCAGAGAAGCAGGATATAACTCACTGCAAGTGCAGTCTGGTGGCTTTTCATAAGCTCTAAATTTGTGCAACTTATGTATGCCTTATTTGTTTTAAATGCTGGTGTCTTGCTTCTTCCTGTTTCACCTGATATCAACTTCCCCTATATCACGTAACAGTTTTTTTTGTAACCCTAGCAACTCCACTGGCATCCTCTATAGCCACTCCAACAACCTCTTTCCCCATGTTTTTGCAGACTAGATGACAAGCCTTTCAAGTTAGGTATACACAGGGGCAGTAATCTTGTGGCTTCTGGAGCTGCTTCCAGCTTGTGGAAGAGATATAGGGAAGGGGGGAGCAGGTGGAAGAATGAGCATCCAGTTGGCCAAGCCCAAAACGTGTGAGTGAAAATTTTTTGAAGAACATTAGTAAAGGTGGGGCATCATGGCAGAGCAGGATGATGGCAATGAGTGGCCCAATGAAGGGCAAAATCTAATTAGAGCAGAGTTGGGTATCCAGGAAGTAATGGTTGTTACAATTTCAACAAAATATCAATATTCTAGGCTCTTTCCTTTAAGTTCTTGAGTGATTCCTCAACTACTCCAGATTCATTAATGTAGTAAAAATATTCTTCAAAGGCTAGGCAGGTGCCACCTTGGCCAGCTGTGAGAATGTATGGGGCTCTATGATTCATCTGCAAGAGAATCTAAGTCATTTTATATACCTTGAAGATAGAATCAGCTAATAGTTGGGGTATCATCAAAGACTCCCTGTGACATATTAGCAGTGATTTATAGAGATGTCCTGGCTAGATCACTGATGAACTAACTCTGAGGAATATAAGGAATGGAAGAAGTGAGAATGGTCTTTTCCTTTGACGCAGAGGTGGGAGAGAAACTGGTTGTGATAAGGATTGGGATGGGGCAGTCCTTGGTGTTTTTGGAATAATATACTCAAGTTTGTAATTCTGGAATAATATACCCAAATCCATACTACTCTTGCCATTTGATCATCAGTGAAACGTATGGAATCACAAATATAATCCAAGCCTTAGGAAGGATTTAGGTAAGGATAAGGAAATAGACAGTTTTGTCAGTTATGATGGAGTGACTGCTGGCTGGCAGGTGAGGAAGGTTAACTGGAGTTGGGCTAGTGTGGTTCCAAGGAGCGGATCTATCCCAGGGGAGGAGGCCATCTTGTCTTGGAAGAATAGATGGGTGGTGGCATCATATACGAAGCCCACGAAGCCCACCACCTTCAACATAGGGATGGAGGTGGTGACAGTCCTGTTATTGGGTAGAAGAATTTATGAGGATAACAAAAAATATTTAGAAGCCTCCCCTAGTAATAGAGGGGAAACCTTGAGATAAGTTACCCAAATACTGGTATGTGACTGGAGTCTCTATAAGCAAGACTGTAGCTCCTGAATTTGGGAATTTAACTACCCATGGTACCACAAGGTGACTGAAGTTGGATTTTGGTAGTCATGAAGGGTCATCATATAGTGAGGAGCCCCTTTATCACAGTATAAGAGTGATAGACATGTCTCTGAGGTTGGGGGAAGGTACTCAACCCAGATAGATATATTACATGCTTGCTTTTCTAACTTCCTGGTTTTCAGAGCCCCTGAAGTATTGGGAAAAAATGCACAACTGATATGAACTTGGTGGTGCTGGAGGAAGATCAGAGAGAATGGGGCCTGGTATCTTAGGGGACAAGTGCATGGTTTGGGGCCCATTAAGAAAAGTCATGTGACCCTCTTGATTGACCCAAGCATAAAAATTTCCATGGGGTTGCAAGCTGATGCTAGTGTTCTAGGCATTGGTAAGAGCAAGGACAACTTTGTAGATATTTTGTAGGGGTGAGCACAGCCAATAGTTGGTGGTATTCTGTTTCTTGTGAATACTTTGGAGGATGGAGATTAAAGAGGGGTGAAAAACTTCTCCTGAGGTTTGAAGAAAGGTTGTAAGGTAAAGAAGAATGGTGAATGAACAACAAAAAACCCTTTTAGTTACTGAATTGGCGTGCCAGATAAAGTCTTTCTTTCAAACAGCCATTTCAGCCCTTCTAAGGGCTCAGCAACATATTCTTTGCAGGCACATGTCCAGGTTTCCAGATCTGGTATGGTTCACAGTTTTACTCAAGTATAGTTGGCCCATGGCTTGACACCCTATAACTTGAGAAAAGAGTGAGTAGCTAATAAAACATAACAGGGAGGTGGGGACAAGATGGCGGCTTAGTGAGGTGAAAAATTTAGTTGGTCCTCCAGAGCACCTACTAAATAGCCAGGAACAATACAGAGTAACTGCTGGGGCTATATCAGTGACTGGACACACAGCATACACCAGTCTGGACAAGCTGGACTCCACACCAAACTGTAAATCCCCCAAGCTGCAGAAGCTGGTGCCCCTCCCCCATGGGCGTGGCAGGCTGGTTCCCCAAGGGGAAAGGAAGAAGACTTAGTAGCAGCAAGGGTTTAGCTCAGCCAAGCTCCATTTATGGAATTAATTAATAAAGTCTCACTATGGGTAATAGGCTACCAGTATGGAGAAATCAGGAATAGGAATTGAAGTTTCTAAGAGTTTTTGAAATCCAAGTAGAATACAGCCAAATAAGCCTTTACCAAGGTACATACTAATCAGTCTATCAGATGTTGAAAAGAAGCAGAAAGTCCTGAAAATGGCAAGAGAAAACAATCCACTATATACAAGGTTAACCACATGAAACTGAGTTTGACTACTCAACTGGCACTATGGAAGCAAGAAGGCAGTGATATGACATATCTAAGATCATGAAGGAGGAAGACATCCAGCCAGTAATTCTTTTTGCAGCCAAATCATCATTCAAAACTGAGGGAGAGGTTAACATTTTCATAGACAAACAAATGCTGAAATAATTTGTCAACAGGAAACCAGCCCTACAAGAAATACTAAAGGAATGATATCTTAATGTTCTTTTGTTAAGTTTTTTAATTAATAAAAAAGTTTATAAAAAAAAAGAAATACTAAAGGGAGTTTGGCCACTAAAAAAAAAAAAAGACAGGAGAAGGAGGTCAGGAGGGGGGCACAGAATTGAAGAATACCAGTAAGGATAATGTAAAGGATACAAAGAGATAGAGGGAAAAGAATATATAGATCTGACAAATAAAGTTCAAAAGATAAAATGGCACATTCAAGAAACATCTTTTCGATAGTAATTTTGAATGTTAGCAGACTAAACTTACACTTAAAATATACAGATTAGCAGAATGGATTAAGAAAATATAATCCAGACATATGCTGCTTACAAGAAACTCATTTTAGACATAAGGATACAAATAGATTGAAAGTGAAAAGATAAAAAAAAGATGTTTCATGTGAGTTGTAACCAAAAGAAAGCATGATTAGCTATACTAATATCAAACAAATAGTCTTTAAATGTAAAGACATCATAAGATAAAAAGAAAGACACTATATATTAATACATATATATTAATATAAGGGACAATTCACCATGAAGAAACAAGAATCATAAATGCATATGCTCCCAATCACAGGGCTCTAAAGTACATGAGACAGAAGTTATCAAAACTGGAGAAAGCGATAGATGTTTGGACAATAATAGTAGGAGACTTCAATACACCACTCTCCTCTATAGATAGAGCAACCAGACAGAGACTCAATAAGGAAATAGAGAAGTTAAACAACTTGATAAATGAATTAAACATAACACACATATATAGGTCATTACACCCCAGAATACCACAGAACACCAAGATATACATTCTTCTCTAGTGCTCATGGAACATTCTCCAGGAAAAATCATACACTGAGGCAGAAAACAAGTCATTATAAATTTAAAAACATCAAAATTATTCAAAGCACCTTCTCTGATCACAATGGAATGAAGCTGGATATCAATAATCACCAAAGAATGAGAACTTTCACAAATATAAGGAGATTAAATAACACGCTCTTAAACAAGAAATGGGTCAAAGAAGAAATTGCTAGAATAATCAATAGCTATCTAGAGATGAATGAAAATGAGAATACAACATATCAGAACTTTTGGGACACAGTAAAGGCTGTGCTGAGAGAGAAATATTTTCACTTAAAAGTCTATATTAAAAAACAAGAAAGAGCAAAAAATCAAGAATTTACCTGCCTAACTGGAGGAACTTGAGAAAGAACAGCAAATTAACCCAAAAGCAAATAGAATAAGAGAAATTACAAACATTAAAGCAAAGTTAAATGAATGGGAAGATAAAAGAACAATAGAAAGTGCCAATAAAACCAATATTTGGTTCTTTGAGAAAATCAATAAAATCGATGAACCACTAGCCAGGCTGAGAAAAAAAAAGCAGTAAGGATGCAAATAAACAAAATCAGAAGTGAGAAGGGGACTATTACTACAGATCCTTAAGAAATGAAAGAAATCATAAGACAAAATTATAAACAACCATATGCCAACAAACTAGATAACATAGATGAAATGGACAAATTCCTGGAAACATACAAAACAGCTACACTGACTCAAAGAAATAGAAGATCTCAACAAACCAATCACAAGTAAAGAGATCCAATCAGTCATTAAACATCTTCCAGCAAGTAAAAGCCCAGGGCCAGATGGCTTCACAGGGGAATTTTATCAAACATTCCAAAAAGAAGTAACACCAATCCTGCTCAAACTATTCCAAAAAACTGAGGAAAAAGGAATACTACCTAACTCATTTTATGAAGCTAACATCACTTTAATACCAAAACTGGGTAAAGATGATACAAGAAAGGAAAACTACAGGCCAATCACCCTCAGGAATATAGATGTGAAAATTCTCAACAAAATACTAGCAAGTCAAAGCTAACAACACATTAAAAGAACTATACAACACGACCAAGTGGGGTTTACACCAGGAATGCAAGGGTGGTTCAACACAAGAAATCAATTAATGTAATACTGTATATTAACAAATTCAAAGGGGAAAAATCATATGATATTTCCTTGATGCTAAAAAGCATTCAACAAAAGTCAACATCCTTTCTGATAAAAACACTCTAAAAATAGGGATCAAAGGTAACTACCTCAATATGATAAAGGGAATATATGAGAAACTGATAGCCAGCATTGTACTCAATGGAGAGAGACTGAAAGCCTTCCCCCTAAGATCAGGTACAAGACAAGGATGCCCACTGTCACCACTCTTATTCAGCTCTGTTCTATAAGTTTTAACTAGAGCAATTGGGTAGGAAAAAGAAATAAAAGATATGAAAAAAAGAAGCAAAACTATCATTATTTGCAGATGACATGATACTATACTTGGAAAATCCTGAGAAATCTACAACAAAGTTACTTGAGCTAATAAATAAATTCAGCAAGTTGGTGGGATACAAAATTAATGGCAAAAATCAGTAACATTTCTATACACAAGCAATGACCTAACTGAGGAGTCAGTTAAGGAAAATATTCTACACAAAATAGCAACTAAATGAATCAAGTACCTAGAAATGAACTTAGCTAGGGACATAAAGGACTTGTACACAGAAAATTACATAACATTGTTAAAAGAAATAAAAAAAAGATCTAAATAGGTAGAAAGGTATTCCTGGTTCATGGATAGGAAGGCTGATTATAGTTAAGATATCAATTCTACCCAAATTGATCTACAGATTAAATGCAGTACCAATCAAAATTCCAACAACCTATTTTGAAGACTTGGAAAATCTAGTTACCGAATTCATTTGGAAGGGAAAGAGACCCTGAATACTCAAAAGCAACCAAAAATGAAGAATGAAGTGGGGGGATTAACACTTCCTGATTTTAAAACTTATTATAAAAACAGCATGGTACTGATATAAAGATAAAAGTATTGAACAATGGAATCAAATTGAAAGTGCAGAAATAGACCACCAAATCTATGGTCAACTGATTTTTGACAATGTGGCCCCCAATCCACTGATCTGGGACAAAACAATCTTTCCAATAAATGGGCATGGGAAAACTGAATATCAATAGACAAACCTCACACCTTATGCAAAAATTAACTCAAAATGTATCAAACACCTAAATTTAAGGACAAGTGCCATATAACTTCTAGAAGAAAATGTAGGGAAACATCTTCAAGACCTAGTAATAGTAGGGAGCTTCTTAAACTTTACACTGAAAGCATAAGTAACAAAAGAAAAAATAGATAATTGGCAACTTCTCAAAACCAAACGCTTTTGCACTTCAAAAGACTTTGCCAAAAAAGTGAAAAAACAGCCAGCTCAATGAGAAAAACATTTGGAAATCACATATTGGACAGAGGTTTGATATCTCGTATGCATAAAGAAATCATATGACTCAACAACAAAAATATAAACAACCCAATTATAAAATGAGATAAATATTTGAATAAGCATTTTTTTCTGAAAAACAAATACAGATGGCTCAAAAGCACATAAAGAGATGCTCGTTTTCATTAGCTATAAGAGAAATGCAGATCAAGACTCCAATGAGATACCACCTCACACCTATAAGAATGGCTGCTATTAAACAATATGGAAACTATAAGTTTTGGAGAGGATGTGGAAAAACTGGGACACTTATGCACTGCTGGTGGGAATGTATAATGGTATAGCACTGTGGAAGACATTTTGGCAGTTCCTTAGGAAACTAAATATTGAGTTGGCCTATGACACGCCAATGGCAGTACTTGGTATATACCCAGAAGAGCTGAAAGCAGGGACACAGACAGACATTTGCACACCATTTGCACACCAATTTTAACAGCAGCATTATGCACAATTACCACAGGATGGAAACTATTAAATGTCCATCAACAGACGAGTGGATCAACAAACTGTGGTATTTACATATGATGGAATATTATGCAGCAGTAAGATGAAATGATTTCCTGAAGCACATGACAAGATGGATGAGCCTTGAGAACATAATGCTGAGTGAAATAAGCCAGACACAAAGGGATAGATACTGTATGACTCCAGTTTTATGACCAAGGTAAAGGTAAAATCAGAGGTATATAATACAGAATATAAGGGATTTAGAGATACATAGAAGCTAGAGATGGGTGAATGGTTAGCTAATGAGGTTGAACTCAAATGTAAGGGAATAGATGTAAATGCAGGTGGTTTACTAGTGGGTCTATAAGTAATATTACCATATTGAATGTAAACTGATTGAAAGGGGTTTTATAGACTTGTGGGTCCTGCTGATTAACACTACAAATATAAATGGGTTCTTGCATGAACTACTTCAAAGCTGAGATTCTTGTACAAAGAGTGTTTAAGTTCAGGATATAGAGGTAAAACTGTTATTGCATGCTATGGAATATGCTTAAGAGGAAAACATCAGCGCTGTCACTACAAAACCAGGGGTAAATAATGGTGGGAGGGACAAGAGTAAAGGGGAGGTTTAGATTTCCTGTTTGGTGATGGTGTGTTTATTGGTTATCTTTCTCTTTGAAATAATGAAGTTATCTAAAATTGGACTGTGGACTTTGGACATTGTATATGATGCCTATTGAATGCAAGTGGCTGAATGATGCATGGACTGAGAAGTAGATTGGTGAATGATGATGTATACATATGAGTGAATATAGTGCTGTTACTAAAAAGGAACAAAGTTGTGAAGCATGCAACATTGTGAATGAACCTGTGGGACATTTGCTGAGCCAAAATAAGCCAGAAGCAAATGAACAATTATTGTATGGTTTCATTCAGAAAATGCTTGTAAGAAAAAAAGGAACTAGATTGTAAATACTTGTAGAAGTCACATTTTGTCAGGAGTGGTAATTAGTGTTTCTGGATTTTTAGAGGCTGTTATATATATATAAAACCTGATATTCAGAGAAAAAAACAAAGGTGATCAGGTCGGGATTAAGGTAAATCTGAACACAAGGATAAGGAAGACATTGAGTATATTTTAGAACTTCACCTACTCTTTGAGACTAAAGGAAAATAAGTTTATTTTATCAAGAAACTAAATTTTCTGTGGCACATAATCTAACTCAACCTGTCTAACTAGCTCATTTAAACAATAGAAACACAGAGAGCCCAGAATAAAAATGAGGGCCTGAAGTCCTGTATAGCATAATGTAATGCCTGGATGTAATCCAGAACATATTAGGCAGATAATAAAAAAGTATTGGCAAAGTCCCTTGATGGATGGAGAAAAAATATGGAACTATTAAACTTCATCACTGAGGAAACCCCTGATACTATGTTTAACATTAGGGACACCCAAATCATTACACCAAGCCCTTAATCTTGAGGCTTGCTCTTGTGAAACTTATGTATCTAGTGGAAAAGCTCAGCCTACCTATAGGTGTGCCTAAGAGTCACCTCTGGAGGACCTCTTTTGCTGCTCAGATGTGGCCTCACTCCCTCTAAGCCCAACTCTGCAAGTGAAACCATTGCCATCCCCACTACATGGCACTCACTCTGATATACTCATTTGGCAGTCCTATGGAAGTGACCACGTGAATACATAAATACATTTCCTTCAAGGTTAGCTTTGCTGGCAGGCATTCCATTATTGTTTCTATTCCATAAAATGGGGAAACTTCAGAATAGTCACATTGGTAGAAAATGTCCATCAAATGATTCCCAACAGGTTTTACAATAATCATAAATCTAGGGGGTTAGATTAAGAGGAGACACTCCTATGGAAAGTGAAGTAAGGTTTCTCTATGGGAATTAATTTCTTTTTTATAAAAATTGGCTTTGTGGTGACTCTCAAAATCACAGAGGCAGGTGGTGCTAAGGTGGCTCAGTGGCAGAATTCTTGCTTACCAGACCAGAGACCTGGGTTCAATTCCTGGTGCCTGTCCATGCAAAAAAAATCACAAAGGCACTGCCAGCAGCAGAAACAGCAGTAGTTGTAGATGCATAGGTATTTTTGAGGAGAACCAGTGATCTATGCACCTTTAAGTAACCTGGACTTCAGTGACCCAAACCGTCAAATGCTGACTTTTCTTCAAATAGGTATGGCACTTCCTCAACAGGAGTTAACACTCAATGGGTCCATTGTCATACAAGGTTTAGACACCTCCCTAAGATTTCTGTGGGACCTAAGGGCAGTGCCTGGTTGGGACACAGAACCAACTGGTCACAGGGAAATAGTCATTCCTCTGAGCCTAGTAAGTTACTCCATACTGGAATCAAGACACATGATTCATTGTAAGACATACAGATGGGTTTAGGCAAAGAAACACAGGGAAGACTACTTTGGGGAGTCTGAATCCCATATTTCTGTCCCAAAACACCAATGAATTATGAATGATATAACTCTGTTTCAATCTTTGTTAAATATTCAGATATTGAGTAGAACTCAGCAATGCAGCACAAATGAGCACAGATTGAATGAGCTAGCCAGCAGTTAGCAGCTCAAAGTGTTAATTTATCCTTAGATGGCAGTCAGTTAGTGAGTCAAAACAAGAGAAGAAAGACATCACATTCATGATTATAATCCTCTAGGAATTCTGCCAATTTGTGGGCACCTCATAGAAACAGACTGTACCACTCATACAACAAGTGAATTTGAGAGAAATCTCATTATTATCAAAGGGACTCCCAAGGGGAGAAGACTAGGCACAAACAGGACTAGGGTGTCTTGGATAAATCAGTGCATGGTGTGAGAATTTGTAGTGGTGGGAAATATGACTGATAGTGTAATATCAGGTACAATAGTTTTAATTTTCCCACCAGTGCTGTTGGATCTGACATATATGCGGGCTTTCTTAGCAGTGTGTCCAAATGTGTTGGAAAAGGAGAGCTAGAGGGTGAGTCTTAAGTGTCTGGGTTGATGAATAAGTTATGCTAATAGGGATTAGTCCAATATTGTGAATGCAATTAATGTCAATTAGTTTTAAAAATGTTAATGGTTAAAATGAGATAGTGCATAGTAGTTATTGAGGGAAGAGATGTGTAGGAAATATGCAGAGAAGGGCTGGTGGAAGCTGAGGAGCACAATGCAATTCTGACTCTGGGAAGGACAGTGGAACAAATGATTGGGTAGTATTTTACTAAATGACTATGTAGTCCAAGGAAAGTCCAGCAAGGTCACCGAGGAGTCCATGTACCAAAATTGCCCATCATAGGATTCCTGCATCTCCTCTCAACTGACAGCTTAATTATCACTGCACATTCAGACATTAGTTGATAGTAACTTGACACAATGAGTAACTTCAGAACAACTATGGTGATGAATGTTATGTACACTAAATATTAGTTATACAGATTTCCAGTATTCAAACATGACTAAATATGTTCACATAGGTAAAAAATAATTTAATGTTCATATTTCTTCAAGATAGAAATATTACATTTCTTCAGAGTTAGTGGCTGTATTAGTTAGGGTTCATTATAGAAAAAGAATCAACAGGGAACACTCGCAAATATAAAATTTATAAATGTGTCTCATGTGACCGCAGGAACACAGAGTCCAAAATCCGCAGGGCAGGCTGTGAAGCCAACAACTCCAATGGAGGGTCTGGATGAACTCCACAGGAGAGGCTTGCCAGCTGAAGCAGGAAATAATGCCTACCTCTTCTGAATTTTCCTTAAAAGGCTTCCCATGATTAAATTAAGCATCACTCATTGCAGAAGACACTCTTTTTTGGCTAATTACAAATGGAATCAGCTGTGGATGCAGCTGACATGATCATGATCTAATTT